>CM068581.1:35412712-35610212 GCA_035048485.1 Pteria penguin
GAGACAAAATATTTAATTTATAAGATTTCTGTGTAAATAGAAATTAATTAAGTTACATTACAGTGCTGCTTTCATATGCTACAATCAGTGCAATGACTGTGACCTTCAGTCTTCTCATTTCAAATATATAGTTAGACGAAATTTAACCATTGGTTAGCTTAAGCAATGGTTAAAATTTCGAACAACTGGCCCCAGATCATTTAAGGATAATGTAACGTCGTTCGAGACATATAACTATTGAAGTTCTAGAAAACAGGGGTATTTAGCACCAGTCATTTTTTATCTATTTTTGTGTTAGATTCGTAATAATCTGCGAATATAGTCCAAAATACAAATAGCTCCAACTTAGACACACTCTGTTGCTGGTTTATGATGACTAATGTATCTCTTTTTGAGATATTTGAATGAAAAGGAGATAATATAAAATCATGCCTGGATCCAGAGGGGTGGACCTGGGATCTGAACCCACCCTGAGATTCGGCGAAAATAACTTTTTGTTGCTATATACCTTTATAATAATTTTACGCACGAAAACATGGAAGGAACCCTCTGTTGGAAAATTCATTGGGGATAGATCCCCTCTCGACAAATTTCTGGATCCGCGCCCTTAGACTTATGTGACCATGACCATATGCGAGAAATGTGGTCACTTAAATACCGATTATGTTTGTCAAAACACATGGATTTCCATGGCTAAAATATATTTTCAGTACAAAGTAAGGATTTTTGGTGTGAGGCGGAAAATCTAATTAGCAATATACAATCTGTGGAAAACAAACCCAATGATGCATGGGATATCCTCCAACAAAACATATTGAGCATGTGATACGAAAGGAGGGGGAGGGAGGGACTTGGGGTTGTGGTTAAGCCCTTGGCTTGAATTGCAAAAGATCCTGTTTTGATTTCCGGATTAGGCCATTTTAGTAAAAGGTTGGTTTTGTCCTGCTTTCATGTCACAAGCCATTTTACGACAGTATATAAACCTTTAGTGAAACGGGAGCCAGACACCAGACCTATTTGCTAAGGGGTTAGTGTTGGATCTTTCATTTGCACGAAATTGTAGTTCACGACGGCTATTTCTCAAGCTACAACACTGGCCGCCTTTTTCAATAAAACCATGTGCACCTATCTGGGCAACAAACCCGCCACCTACCAGTCTAGCATTGCCCAGTCGTCAGAAAATACTGAAAATAATGTATTATAAACTAAAATATAATTCAAATTGAGTTTTATTCTATTCATAACCTCTAGAAAATGGAATAAATTAAATTGAAAGAATTTTATGGCGTCGGACACAGATCTTTATGGGTTGCTGACATGGTTCCGTGATCAAAACGTTTATGCATCAATGTTAGTTTGGTAAGTGGCAGACCCTGAAATAATTTTCACCCCTGGAAAATTGCAATATACTATCAGGCTACATGTCTAAGAAAATTAAAGATTTTTTCTGCCTTGCTTGGACCGCCAATTCTGTTTCATAACGTACATAATGTACAAAATTGATTTTGTTTTACAAATTGCTTGCAAAATTTCATCAAGGTATCCGTCCGATGATGTTCATTCCATTTTCCACACTAAGCATCGAAAGTAATGATAACAATTGTGTTTGTCGAAATGGTAGTCACTGGGACGGAACCCAACTCCCCCTCCCCTAGACTGGAAAAATTGTTTGATCCGCTGCTTGGTGTCTATCTACAAAAAACTTCTAATCTTCTAATAAAGCGTACTTGTAACACGACACACTCTCTTTTGCACCTTAATGTACCTGACCTATATCGCTTAATTGGGTATGTTCATCCTATGAACATACTGGAGATTATATAAAGAACCTCACAGTTATTGTATAAATTACAATACATACGTACTAATGTTCATACATGTACTACTTACTGAGCTCATGATCCAACTACATATTATCTGCAACCCCCCCCCCCCCCCAACCCCTATCAAAATGACTAATGTCCAGCTTTGAAATAATAAATATATCTTACTAATGAAAGCATAGATATTCTTTAAAAAACCAAAGCTTTTTATATAGTTATTTTACAATATAAAGTGGTATATTAAGAGTTTTTTACTCAAGAAAATCGTATCACCTTGAGAAACGTCATAGGGTAAATTAAAAAAATATTTTCGAATAAACCTTTTCAAACTTGAAAAATAGTGTTATAATGTTCTATTATAAAACGCATATTCCTGTGGGTGTTTGACCTTTGTTTGACTTTAGTTTTCTTACAGTATATGATTTCTGTCATTTCAGCTGATTGAAAACTGTAGCTTTGTGTGTGTGTATGTTTGTTTCTTTATTATCATTATTATTATTTTTTTTAATATTAATTGAATTTTGATAACAGAAGAAGTTGTGATTTGTACTTAATTGTTCTTACAGGTTTCTGTATGAAATTAAAATGACACTTGTTTTCAATCTCTACTTTCAGTAATTGGAAGACATTGAAGAAAGTACTGAGGCATTTGAAAATGTTCATCAATGTCAAAAATGAGATGAAATGCAAGAAACACATTAAACATGCTCTCAAGCTAAAAATTATGGTATTAAAAGACTCCAGGACAGCATCTTAAGCATAATTTCGTTAACGCAGTTTGCTTGGTTATATATACGTGTAATGTTTCACAATACTAAACCTAAAATGACATGTCCTGTTTCTACAACCCATTGTATCAAATCATAATCAAGATACCTATCCTGACATTTGGTATATACTATATGAAATAGTATTAAAATAACAACAACAACAATAACATAATAATAATAATAATAATAATAATAATAATAATAATAATAAGAAGAAGAAGAAGAAGAAGAAGAAGAAGAAAAGACATTACCACTTGCAAGTGAAATTTTTATTTTCTTTAAAAAAGCGATGGCTATGTCATTGACCAATGGAAACCCTTCGAATATGTTCAAGTTAAGCAAGTACAATTTGTCAAAACTCAAGCCAAAAGAAAATGTTCAAAAGTGTAAGGCGGATGATGGAATAATTCTCAAAGCGTCACACTCCTTCAAATTAAATGACCAATATCAATTATGTAAAACAGAAAATACAAATAAATTAATGTATAATCAGAATGCAAATTGTCCTAATAATATGTATGAAAATCTCTGTGACAAAAAGACTACTAGAATTTACCTACAAAGACATAGAACACAATTCAACGAATAAAAAAACATCGCACTTGGCCCATCTCATTGTAAATTTGAAAATCTCTCGCCTGCCTTAATAACAAAGTATTAAATTATAAATTTTGATGGTAGAACTACATTTGTCGTTTCAACGTGTGCAGTTCTATTTTAACTTTCATATGAGGAATAAAAATATACTCAGTCAAAAAAAAAAAAAATGATAATAATAATAAAATAAAATTCTAATACTACAAAATATTAGGTATTTTTTAAAAACTTTACCAAAAAAATCATTTTTCTTGATTCATTATTTTTACAGTTAAGAATACAATTGTCAGCAAGAAATAATAATAAAATAATATTGTAAATAAGATATATCAACGTTATGACTCGGACGTGCGTAAATAATAAAAAATAATAATAATAAACGAAGTCCATATGTAATTAATCATTTATTTTTCAATCTGAATTTGGCTTTTTGCAACAACAGCAACAAAACAACAGGTGACATATACTTACACATACTTACAAGATACAATAAAATGAAATATCCCAAACTTAAATACTTACAATGTCATAGGAAAATTACAATAAAATGCAAAACTGTGATTTCTGAGAACTTCATTTAAATCGATATTTAGACGAAAATTATAGTTATAATAATAATGATAATAATGAAAATGAAAATATCGAATAAAAATTATCTGAACTGGATGTTTTTCGTATTAAAATGTAGGAAATAAACTAATTTATACGATATCTGAAACAAACTATTTTTCAAACATTGCGCCAAAATTATTTGAAATGTGTACTATTTTAATGAATACCTGTAAAGAAATTATCAATATTGATGCATGTTACATTATTTTGATGTAAAAAGGTAAGAATTACAAAAGTAAATGAAATTCATACATGCAATAATTGCAATCAATGTTCTTCATAAAATACTGATCACACTTACATGATTTTTGACGGCAACAGCAATTCCATAAATATTTTGTAAAGTTTATATTTTTATTCTATAAGTTTCGTTGTTGTATTTCTTTTGAGTGTTGTTTCCTCCTGATTGATTTCGTCCATTTCACTGTTTTGAGGCATATTGCTCTGCTGTGACGCGATGACAGTGGTCTGTGCGTTTTTTACATTGAGGAGCGGATAGTGTCCCAAGAACGGCGATATCGAGTTCCAGTTGTACCCCGACCTGGTATTGTGAAAAGCGCTGCGATGAGACACCAGCATAGGCAAATTAAAATGTCTAAATCTATGATGTAATATTTTCGATGCTGTTTCAGATACCGAGTAAGAACTTTGCTTGGAAAGGTTGCATTGAAGAGAATTTTCGGTACTTTCAGTAGCGATTCTCGGGTCAGAAATCCCTGAAAATTTGTCATTTTCGAAGCTGTTTACAGACGATTTACTCTCCTGCTCTTCATCTACGCTATTTATCGGCGAAAATTCATATTCCCGTTTCTCCGGTGTTCTTTCGGTGTTCATTAGCACTGTTTGTGGGTGCTCGTCTAATACATGTGCACGTGCTCGTTTCTCTAACATCCTTTCATCAGGTGCTAATAAACTTTCCATGTCAAACAACCTTTTCTTTGATGTGCACACAGTTGGAGCAGGCGATACTACTGTAGACATTCTTTCCTCTTCGTTTTCAGAAACAGGACTTTGAGAAACTTGTACCTCGTCGTCAGTGTGCAAGTCCTTCTTGTCATCGACTTCGATTTGTTCCTCTTCTTCCCATGTGGCCCTAGAGCAGGAGGGAGAAGGTGTCGGGCTGTCGTCATCATCCGGTACGGATAGTCCCATGTGTCGCCTTACGCGTCTCTGTGCACGCCGACGTCGAAAATCTCCCTTTTGAAAATCTTCTACATTTGCCGGGTGAATAGCCCAATAATGCCCTTTACCATTGGCGCTTCGACCTGACTTAATGAAACAATCATTTAGAGAAAGATTATGTCGTATGCTGTTTCTCCATCCGGGTCCTCTTGTTCTAAAGTATGGATAATTGTCCAGAATCCATTGGTATATGTCACTTAATACCAATTTTTTGTCTCTAGCACTTAAAATAGCCATCGCTATAAGGCCGATATAGCTATGATTCGGCTTCGGTTCTTCGTGTACATACCTGACCCGTGGATCCTTATACAGGTAATGCTGGAGGTATGGGTCTGTGGAACCCGGAGGATGATAAGCTCCGAATCCTAAGTGTGACGGGAAACCCCGCACTCCAAATTGCAGCCTTGCACCATAGTCATACAGTTGCTGTGCTCTGTGCAGGTCTAAAGCTACTTGGGGCATCGTTCCTCCAAACTGCATATAGGGACTCGGGGTCTGAACCTTGAGTCCAAAGGGTAAAACTACCCCTGTTGGATTCGCGCTACACATTGTTCGCCGAAGAGTTGTGTTTGATAAACAAGTAACAACAATTTATTTGTGTGACAAAGTCGCCTTTCATGTATTTAATACACTGATGACAAACTTTACACACACCCCATTATGCGCAAATATGTCTATACAAAAATTGTCGCCAAATGATTGGTTCAGTGCTATGAATATCCATGAGCGTAGCTATAATCGATCAGAGTGAATTGTCGTTCATTGGCCGTCTCTAATGAAGAGTGAAGGAGAAGAGGTAGCGTTTTTGTCGACAGATAATGTTATAGCAATATTGGTTTTACTCCTAACGCTTCGTCGATCTTCTTACAAAAATAAAATCTGTCATTTAGACACGATGTTGTGAGTCTGGCCGAATCAATTATATCCCAATGGCGTTATGACAGATATCTACAGAATGATTTCACTTCAGTAGAACAATTTAGAATGGTGAAAATGAATAAAATGGCTGAATTTGCTCCTGTATTCTCTTTCTCACCTTTCAATGCAATTTTTTGAAAGCTTTACTTTTTGAGTTCTTATTTAGTATGTTTTCACGTGATTTTTTTTTTCTAAATTAAAATAACACTGACACTGGGGTTTTTAAACGTTTTCTCCATTCTTCTGTTCCGTTATCGAAATAGCAAATGATAGAAAATGTTGAAAATATTTATCTTTCATTTTCTCAAGTCACTCGTTTTGATTTTAATGAAATATTTTTTTTATGGATTTCATTATAAATACTTATATTCAGTTTACACACATGTTATTGCGCTATGTTTAAATTGTTAGTGTATTATTTTCATGAAAACTTAGTGATGTGACTGTAGTAGGCTGGCGAATCAAGAACTTCTTCCTTTTAATCATTATCATGTATTCGCATTTATGTATACATTTGCGTCGGAGAAATTTATAACAGTTTTTGAGGAATGTGCTTTCTCTAGAAAATTAAAATTTCGCACGGTAAAATAAATCATATTATAATTTCTCTGTGATTTAAACTGATTTAAACTCTGTCTATTCTCAAGCTGAGTACATGTATATGCCATGGAATATATAACTTTCATGACTTCTTATCATCATTGTATCACCAACATCAGCGCGACAAGACCCAGAGGAGTGTACTAGGATAGTAGGAACCTAGTATGGTGATTTCATGAGTTACATTAATGGTGGGTCTAGAATGTTTATGATAAAGATTAGCTACGCCCTTCAGAATCAGAAATATATTGCGCAACAAATATAGTAAATTGGTAAAGACGCACTCCCCTACCACTGAAAAGAACTTCTTTGTATGTATTTCTAAATCCGCGACTGATTACATTCAGGTAGGTTATTGCGCGCGGTATCAGCAGCGCGTAAACTTCTTTTCTACAGATTTGAAAAGCGTGACTTATCACGACTAATAACAGACAGAGCTAATTAATAACAGTTTTATTGATATTTCCAATAAGGTGATCACATGGTATTAAGGTATGAATGATGTCCAAGGTGTAATGACATCATTTCCATGGTAACGTATTAAAAAATTATGCAACAATAACTATTTCGATATTTCTTCCATATTATGTCTTTAAAATATGCGTTTTGATCTTCTATTTCATCCAATTTGGTTTTTCTTTCGATAAAAATCTCTTAAAAGTCATTTCATTAGTCAGAGCAAATCTAGGTATTAGGTTCATAACCTGATTTACATGTCATGTTGTGACGGCGTTTTAGCAAAATTCGTCAAACGCAGTATATAAACATCATCAATCTGTAAATTCATATCCTAATAAACTAATTAATTATCTTGCTTTTAGTTAATAATGTAATAAATTCATTAGATCAGAACAATATTTTCAGTATATGAAGTGTTGGTTGGTGTGTTAACATATTTCGGTCATATCGCGACATGGAAAAAGGGGTAAACAACAACATATAACATAGTGACACAACCTGGGAATCGAACCCAGGTTGGCTACACAACAAGCTAAGCCCTCAATCGTATTGTATAATAATAATAATAATAATAATAATAACAATAATAATAATAATAATTATTATTATTATTATAATTATTATTATACTAATAATAATAATAAAGAATTATAATATTGATGATGATGATGATAATAATGATAAGGATGATGATGATGATGATAATAATAATAATAATAACAATAATAATAATTTACAATAATTTAATAATAATAATAATAATAATAATAATAATAATAATTATTATTATTATTATTATTATTATTATTATTATTATTATTATCATAATAATAATAACAACAGATAATTAGATGAAAAATTTACGAAGTAATAACTTGGTTAAGCTTTTTTGTCCTCTGCATAATGATATTCAAACAAATTAAATATTCTTTACATTAAAACACCCCCATCTTCACTGTAAAAAATGCTCAGAATTTCTTTGATTTTAATTCTATAACTTGATTTCTTAAAATTTCAATTTATGAATATTTTAGAAAAGAAGATATTGGGTAATGTTCAGCCTGTTTTGGCTACTATTGATTTGCAAATACATGATATGTATGAAATTAATTTGTGTTAGGGACACGGGGATGGCTCGAGAACTGGTGAAGTGCATATCGTACAGCATTGTTGTCATTATATTTTTATTTTATAAGATGCTGAATTTGCTCCTGCTCCCTTACAATGGTTTTGTATACGAAATACATGGTATTTCATATCTGTCTTGGTCCGTTCTCGGCGTCATATGTCACCAGACAGGATGGGATGTCTTGTACGACCCTAAATCCAGTTAACATTCACACTGGCCCTAATAATGCGACTCCGTACTTACAGTTTGCTATGTCATAATTTCAGGTGTGAAAGAATACAAAGACACCATTACGACCTCATAATGACCTCATGGAGAGCACGCGCTAAAGTCGATTGTTACAAGACAGAAACTGACAGTTTGTAAATACGGTTCTGAAGGGCGAGCTTTCAGCATAAATTAAGACAGGATATTCAGGTGAAAACACAATGCAAGACTACTCACTGGGCAGACCACTAAATATTGAGCAAGATATCAGGGTGGTCTGTGCAAACTGTCCGTCAAGTTATTCGAATATATGTACGCCCTACATGGAACCATCATCGATTGGGTTTACTTTTGTCTTCTTTTTACTTTTCTTTCTTTTCTTTTCATTTTTTTCTTTCTTTTTTATTTTTCTGACAAAAGTTATCGGAATGTACATCTGTGCAAGAAAATTATCATTGATGTATATGTTCTAAGAGTTATTATGACTTGTGGTTGGCTTGTAGACTATTTATTCCTGAAAATATCGTCAGTTTATTATTGAAGTATAAGCACAGAATATATACATACTTCTTTATTTTTGTGATGAACATAAGTGAATTATTTACATCAAGAAGAAGAAGAAGAAGGGTTGCCATCCGCATATCTCTCTCCAAAGTCAATTGTACACCTCGTGTAAGATCTATTGGGTACGCTATCATTCTGACTTAAATAGTTATTCTTAATCATTTATATGTAACTAATTTTACTTCATTTATGATAAAGATTTTTTATAAAAAAGGCCGAGTACGAGCACAAACAAAAGTAGAAAAAGCATGTAAAACTAGTAATATAATTATAACCTTAAAGAAAAGTACAGCATATCAACCTCTAAGTTAGACGAAAGCAGGAAGCATCTATTCATTTTAAATGTTCAAAAATCCATATACATGTTTAATGAAAGTATCATCACTGAAGAGACATACGTCGTAGAAATGTAAATCTGTTGAGAGAAAATTATTGATTTCTGTTCATAAAACATGTTCAATATTTACATCAAAATGAAGATTTAAATTTTATCAAGATTAATCAAGATTAATTAATACTATGAAGTAATGGCAAAGGGACTCCACAATAGGAGAATCCAAAATAGGTCACCTATCATATGATGCAGCAAAATTAAGTCCACAGAAATCTGGAAAAGGAAAAAAAACCCTCTCTTCCATATATCATTGGATATTTAGATTCCATGAGAAGAAAGAAGACACTAATTAATCAATAGCAAGGGAGGCAAGATAAGATTTTTTTTCAGAAGAATTTAAAAATTAAATGAATTTGAATTTGTCAGATGTCAGGAGAGCATTTCCCGCGCCCCATTTATAGTGGTGCTAACGTATGAAATAGGTTATATCTTATAGCTGCAATGGATAAATGCGCCAATCTATTGCCAATAGAAATATCACTATGTATGCATCAAAATTGTATTATGTCTATTCTTATAGCATTCCATGCTTAAGACTAAAAATGAAATAAACTACCATATATACTGCATTTTCATTCTGTTGTTCATATTTGATACTGCTAAATTTTCTCAAAATCTGGGTAGATATATGTATTGTGAATGTAAACTTGGATCTTAATGTTAGTCCTGCACTCACTCTCCACTACCTCAGATTATACCTTATTGTACATAACTATAATTGTTTGTGTATGTATGTATGTATGTTTGTTATGTTAAAATTCTATATACTTTATGTTTTGTATTTTCTATACGTTATATCGATATTTGAAAATAAACGGAATTGAATCTACTAAAGACAATTTCATATAAAATTGACTGTGTATTAATAATTACAAATCATAAGTTCATAAAATATATAGCACTGCGCTAACTTTAATTTACCAAACAAAGAAATAGCTCGACCTACTCGAACACTCTGGAATGGCAGGGCCCGCTCGAACACTATCTCTCTTGGGAGTTACAAGCTGAATGTTTTCAAAGATAACGTCACCAGGTTTAACCAGCTACGATTTTGACTGGGTCCGAATTAAGCACATTAACTTTATGTAACAATATCATGCGGGTTTCTTAACACCAATATATTTAATTAGTTTAACAAATTGACTCGCGAAGCTCAATTTACGGCTTACAAAGTCATCACAATGAGCAATATGTCATAGTATCAAATTACGAGATCTTCAGAAAGAGAATCTGTAACGGATGACAAGTTCTCAATCGATAAGAAAAGGGCACGCTGTACGCTAGTATACCAAGATAACATTTAAGAAATTTGTTTACAAATAACACGTTTAAATTCTTTAAAAGGGATATCACGAGCGCCCTATTGCCCTTTAAAGTTGAAATGGTATTTAGTTATTGAAATATACACAACACCCGGGTGTTATTTTTTCGAGGGACTGAGGAATGATTCAGTTATTGACTATGTTGGTGTTGGTAAGGTGGCTCCCTCTTTGTGATCGCTCGCTAGGAGGCTGAAAGGTGTCTGCTATGATGTCGTCACTTAGTCAATTAGTGCCAGCGGCAGTGTTCAGCTGAAGAATGCACTCTAAAGGCCTTGTATTCTTCAAATGACAAGATAAAACAGTTTCAAACTTTCCCAGCGTGTCAAAAATGCTGCCAACTTTTCCAGTGCAATTTTCGCAGTTTTAATAGAATGAATTTATCCGACCCCAAAACTTCATACTGGGATAAACTAACACACATATTTACATCCCCTATCTATCACAGACCATGCTATCTTCTTAGTAATTACAAATACATGATTAAAGATGCATCTGTCGAAAACAGTCTTCATTTGTGACTGTTTTCGGTGTATGGCGGTTAAAGCTTTCAGTCTTTTAAGAATAAAATGTGCAATGGATTAGAGTCAGAGATTTTACTTAGATTTTATAACATACCGTACATTCGCTGATGAAGTATAGATTACAAATATACTTAAAATAAAATAAATAAATAAAAATTATGATAATAAGTCATATTTTTTATGTAATTTTCTTACTTAACTACTTTCTTGTTGTAAATGTACAGCAATATAGTTTTTGTTTTTATACAGGAAAATAATGTTTTATGTTTATTTCTTGTTTTTGAACAGTCGACAATATTACATATTCGACGTACACAAGGCGACTACCTTCAATATTATCATTACCATACAGTGTTATGTCTTAAGGTAACTAGAGTAGCCGATGCTTTATAGAAATGACTAATCAAATCGTCAGTACAAGAATGACATTGTACATACATGTAATATACACATTTCAATGTGTTTTTAACATGAACTTTTTCTACATGACAAATTGTATTTAACATTATCACATTATTTTTATAAATTACCTTGATTCCTTTTTCTGCCCGACTCACCATACATATGTTTGTTAAAAAGAACGTAGTATTCAAAGTTTCATTAAAATCAGCGTTGACCGAGTTGTAATTCCACGTATGTAGAAAAAAAGCAACTTATTGGTTAAGCGAGATGATAACCTATATAGAGTTGACAGTGTGTACGTGCATTTACAGCCTACATGGAATCCAGAATAGGATCTCTTTGTTATTCGATTGTGGCATATGAAAATACATTTTATTGGCCTAGAAAGTTTTGGTATACCCCATGCACACAATTTTTCTTCTGACGTCGTCACAATGCTTTTCGTGCTATTATTTTTGTGTTTAAAACAAATAATTCCCAAACGGAATTCATTTTAATGTTAATTTTAAAACAACGAAGAATGAAAATATAAAATGATAAGGAATAAATATTTTTTTTTTCTGTGGATGAAGGTATTCCCTGAAAAAAACCCATGGACACTAGGCATCAAAAGCTACCTAGAAATAACTCTAGCCAATTTCCATCTTTTTCTCTGCATATATATCTATTCAACGAAAAATGAAAAAAATGCAGTTCTTCAATGAATAAGAATGAGGTGAAACGTACTCCTGAATCACTCACTTTTCTTAAACCCAGAATGTCTCCCTAGAGTCTCGACGTTATGCCTCATGATAGAGAAAATCGCATGTGAAAGACATTATAAACATACATGTTTATCTAAAGAAACAAAACTTTCTTGTGAACAAATTTCCCTTCTGTGACAAATGTCATGGTGTTAATTTCACGTTCTGTCGACAATGATCAACGATGATCCGACGCAGTAGGAAAAAGTACGAAACTGATATAGGACCTAACTCTGCTCACGCTGAGATAACCGAGTGCTGATAAATATGCTTGTCGTCTCCCTTCTCTCACCTGGACCACAAAACATAGCCTTAAATCGGCAAAAACCTAGACACACATAAATGCTTTTTGATATTCGTTAGAATTTCATCGTGGCATGATAATGATAGCTATTATAGGAAATTAATCAAATGGATATCAGATCAATCTTTGTATCTGAACATCACCTGATGCGACCGGTATTAGTCGTACCTGATGCGTCAAGTATTAGCACAGCACTGGACGTGCATACGGACTCCTGCTTTGTCTGATAAATCTCTAATGCATGCCACAGCAGACAGCGGCATTGTTCCGCTGTAAGCTTGCCGTTTGCAAGAAATTGCTACGGGCAAAATTCTTACGCTTTATATATATAACGTTAACTAAGATAACAGAGTGAGATGAATCATATCTTGCACATGATCATCAAACTTGAAAATTATTTTATTATCAATAAAACAGACAGGCTTGGACTCGTGATTAGCAAATTTTATTTGTCATAAGACGGAGGGATGGAATCTGGACGGATCTTTGATTTTGCCGGGAGCCGACGGATGGTTTGGACTTACAACTAATGTCCTTGTCATAGACAGACATGACAATCGCAAGTTCTAATCTTCTACAGGTCAAAATCTGGACCACCAACAGGATGTGTTATAATGAAAAAGTGAAATACTAACGAAAATAGAAAGAAAGAAACCCCCCCAGAAAATATTTATCTAATTATATGATTATATAACATTATCAATCAACGTATTTTCGTTTACTGGCTTTTTTCAATGTATTTTATTTCTGATAGTAAGCCGGCGTGGCCTAGTGGTATCGCGCTGGACTCCTGATCGGGAGGCCGGGGTTCGAGTCCCGCTTTGGTCATGCTGGTGCCCTGTCTTTCGAATGAGACAGTAAAATCGAGGCCCCGTGTCGTGGTTTGCATGGCACGTTAAAGATCCCTCACTGATTCGAATGGGTCCGTTGCAAAGGTCAAAATTTGTATGCCCCACATCAGGCAGATGCCGTCACCATATACGTGAAATATTCGTGGTGTGACTTTAAACAAAAATCGATCAATCAATCAACCAATCAATATTTCTGATAGTAATACGTAGGGCATTTAAATTATACGATGCAGATATATATATACGGGCAAGTTCTATCGATTTGCTCGTTTCTTGTTTCACGCCAAATCAAGAGTATTTGACCTTAATGGTGAGAGCATCTGCCTATGTCCTATACAACGGACCCTCATAAAGTAAGGAGGGGGTATTTAACGTTTAACGGAATCTCAAGTTTTACTGTTTGTCTTCTGATTAACAGGACTGTACGTTGAAATCCGTCTATCCAGTCCATTTGTCTATATGGTCAACCGTAAAGCATTCTCAAGCACATTATGTTTACATGCTTAATTAGATTAAATTCATTCTAATCAGAAAAAGTGTCATTTATATGATCGATGTGCCCTGAACGTCACTCAGGATAATACATCTAATGGTCGAGGTTTTGGAGAAATTTTCTTGTCCCGCCTATGCATCATTAAGATAAAAAGATAATTGTCGCCGCCTTTTTGGATAAGGTCCGCTCGTCTTGTCTTGACTCGGATTGATTATCAGAATTAGCGCATTCCAGTTTCAATCCGGTTAATTGAATGCATCCTCGATTAAGGGTTTTGGTTTTAAAAGTTTTAACATTAATTTTAATAATAATTTCTAAGCTTCATATTTTATACACTTACTCCGTATGATACAAACTCTCAAATGATAGCACTATTCACCATTCTTGATTTAGCTGGTTGGTTGATTGGTGTTTTTCATTGCTTTCAACAATGTTTCATTCATATTTTGACAACTTCTTAAACATAGCAACTCAGAAATTGAATCCAGGTCATCTATACCGCTAGCCAAGGGCTTAATCATAACGCTAAGTTTGCGTTATTGACCTTCTAGTATTGACCTTTAAGCAATTAAACAAGAAACCGAAATGGGCATATATAACTCACCTGAACACAACTTCCATACCGTTTCTGTGTGTGATATTTAAAAAAAAAACTCATAGAATTTGACATTTTCGTTCATTAGAAAACCATTTATTTATTGAAAATCTTATGAAATATAGAAATATTTATGTGTTAGTATTAATTTACAAGAATAAAATCAAAGAAATAACCCGAGGATGAGCAAAAATGACAATCCAGAAAAACTTTTAAAAAGCGTTCAAAATTTGATTTCAGAATGGAACAAAAACAACATTTTCCCATCTGACAACAACACCACTTAAAACACTATTTAGACTATTTTATTAAACTCTATTTTAGTTAACTCTGATGCTTTCTGATTCACATAATTATGTATGCAGCCGGTCTGAAGAAGGAGAAGTTTCTCAAAGCAGGATATCCTCCGTAACCTAAATAGCCAAGCTCTGGATCCATCCTTTGGTGGATTTGGTCAAAAACAACAATTATAGGTGACCTTGAGTACTTCAACCATACCAATTTTCATCAAATCCCATTAGCGCTTATGAAAAAACTGAAAATGTCGAACGTTTACGGACAACGGACGGACAAAAACATGCTATGACTATAGCTCACTTAAAAATCTTTAACCTTGATCGTATCTCTGTGTGTTATTTGATTGTTGTGGTGACTGGGAAGGTGGGTCCGTAAATCGATTATCCACATCAATCGAGTGACAATTGTCTCTTTCATTGACCTTCTTAAATCCATATTTGTTATACCTTTGTTGTACAAGTTCAATGCCTTTGTTTCTGTTCTTCTAAGTTATAGCAAAATTAAGCAACAGTTAAATCTTCGTCAATTTCTAGATATAATTCTAAACTGATATCATATTAATATTACTTATTTTTTCACTCGTCATTTATTCTAATTCTATTTCCACAAAAAAAAAAAAAAAAAAAAAAAGAAGAAAAAAACAAAATTGCGAATAAGATCATTAACGATCATAATCAGCAGGAGAATCTCCAAGAAATTCCGAGGAACAAAACTTGCCGTTGGCTGTATGTTTACAACTGAAAAGAAAATGCATAATAAATGGGCATCGTTCGTACAATATCCTTTGAATAGATCCTAATTACGGTATTTAAAATGACATTTGTAAAAGTTATAAAACACGATCTTGTTATCGTCATTAGCCCGTCATTTCGTACATCTCGACTCACGGTTTTCTGTATAAATAGGCAATAATCACCATTCCTTGATTTGGCATCATTTGCTGTGAAACTGCGGTGTTTTTATGAAGCTGCTTCGAGCTGCCTTCAACAGGAAGTGTCTCCATTCGTTTGAGACATGATCACCGGAAGTGTTGAACAAATTAGACTCCTTTCTGGATAGTTTCCAATGATTATTAGAAGGGTACAATTGACATGAAAATATGTATTCGATCAGTCTAATAGTTTATTTAGATGTATCTTGGGGCAAGAATTATACAAATTATTTCTCTAATAACTTATTAATAACATTTATTGGAAAAGACACCGGGAAACGAAATGAAGCAAAGTAATTAGGTAGAATTCATTTCCCTTTGATGACTTCTTTAAAAATAAGAAGGTATTATAGTGAGCCGGATTCCAGATCACGCACGCGCGCTTTCCAAATATATTTCCTGTATGGAATGAATTGGTGATCCAACAACACGCCATTTTGTTGTGATATGCTTCAGTCATGCACGATGTTATACTGACGTGAATATGCTTTATAAATGATACAAAGTATTATACACGGAAAACAGCGATCTGATGCTTTCTATAGTGCCGAATACTCGTCAGATTACAATAAAGCCATTTACTGCATTCATCTCAAGACTTTCACCTTCTGCCATATGTATTGGGACTCTAAATGTAGGATTTGACAGGACTGTACATATGTACGCAGTTCACTATCTGTATGTAGTTCCTTACCAAGAAAGGACAAAACAAACATTAAACATGCCTTTAAAAGGAAAGTAATCAATGGCGAAATAAAGAAATAGAACAAAACTAAAATACAGAAGCATACACAGAGAGTATAAACGTATACAGAATAAATATGATAAAAATATATATGATAATATTTCAACTTGCATTCAAATGTCATTGATTTTACATATGTGGTTCGAAAGACATTCAAATGTATGTGATTTATACTATAGAAGTTATAGGAGTGTAAAACCTTCAAAGGCTTTGGATTAATATCATCAATGTATAATTTCTTATGATTTGATTCAGCTCTGTTCAAATGACATTGACATGTACTTCATGCATTCTCATTTCAAATATTTATATACTTGTATATATGTACAGATACATATATAAGTACACTTTTAAGTTCTATATTAGGGGCGTGCAAATAATGACTATATTATCGATGATATTTACTCCTTGGCAAATCTATTGTATTGTGCCTGGAATGGTACAATATGTTTGCATTACTGTCGTTTCACAAGCCGATTTGACTGCTATGTCAGGAGGCTTTGATGTCCGCGATTACAGTGCGATAAAGTATGATGTTGGCATCATATGGATCTCTAGTTATGTCAGCGATTCATCTATGAGAGATAAACAATAGAGAAACACGCAATGCTCTTATAGATTAGATCCCTTTACTGCATGGCAATTTACATCAAAACACCATATGGAACTGACACAATAGGTATCTTTAATATTCTAAGTATGTCATGTAAGGAAGATTGATGATATTCCAGCTTTCATCCAAAACCAAACATGACGGTTTATATCGAGGGGGAGGTACAGTGATACCGAATGTCCAGGATGGATCTGTAGGCCAATGGTAAAGATAAATTCAATACCGCAGTGTTTACCATATTTAATTGTATCATGTTCAAAGTTTGAATGCATCGTTTGAGTATATATAAAAAGTTAAGCAATGATAATATAAAACCCAACTTGGCAGATGATACAAACCCTCACATTACTAGTGGATAACTAAGGGTGATATGAAGCTGTTAATTATGTTCTAGTTTTCATTCTGTTCAGACTGTTGGAAGATGGTATTTTGATGGAGCTATGTTGTGAGTGCTACAGTAATATAATATACATACTCCTGCAATGCACCTGGCATTACTTCTGATGTTCGGCGCCGTCTGCTGTGATACTTTCGTAATTTACATTAATTTATTTCAAAATTACTATCAAATTGTCGTAAACTTGTTATTGAAACCAAATTCTTATTGTTTAAACAAGCAAAAATGTAAACGCATATAGTTCTTATGACCATTCTATATTTGTATTGTATTGGTAGAGTCACAACTATCGAGAACTGTGTTTGGCAAAAAGTCAATCCGGTGTAATTTCTTCATTTCGTCTTATTTGTTGTTGTCATTCTCTTTTTCTCATATGTTTAATTGCATGTCATCCGGTTCCAATTCATCCAGCTAGGTTGTGATTGGTTGACGTTTTACTGGAATATTTTACTGGAATGAGATTACTTCTCAATGACTTCTGAACATTGAAAAAATATTCTCGTTAATCAGAGTCTAATAGATATTACAACAAATATACGTGTATAAATTTAAATATAAGTATTGTTTGAAGAGAAAACTATTTATTGACTTGACATAGAAATAAGAGATAAAGAACCAATCTGAGGACAGAGCTGTTCTCGAAACTAAGATAATGCACACACATTTGTCACTTGAATTTAGATTAATAAACAAACTTTTGTCACAAAATTTGACATGAAGAGATCATACGACTGATAAAAAAGAAGAATTAGATCTAACATAAGATATGAAAACTTCGAGGCAGTATAATTTAGTCAGATTTAGTATAAGGGTCACGATGTCATATGCTTTAAGGTGATTAGTAGAAAAGGCTTTATTAGTGGAGTTCACATGCCAAATATGAAGTTCCTTAATTTTATGGTTAAAAGTTATGAACAAAATTGATGTTGCAGACTGACAAACAAACACAAACAGCTCAAAATTAATATACTTGTAAATATACCCCGCGATACACCTTATTTCGATTCGGGGGTATAAAAATGAAATTGTTATAATGTATAAATATTCTATGTTTTCAAACATTTTCAGAAAAGAAAAATGTTTTGGGATATTGAGTATGAAATAATCGTCATATATCTCATTATATGGATATCTAGCATAGTGGAGCGAGGGAGGAGGTGTTGGGGTTGGAGGGTTATATTTCAACTTTGAATAACTTAGCAACCCTAGCTTAAATTTTCTTTAAATTGACATAGAAGGAAGTTGTACATGTTATACTTAATAAATATATCTTATTAAATTGAATGATGAACTTTTTTTTGCAAATGTTTTTTGTGTAAAGGAATCCAGTATTTGATCATTTTCACTACATAAGTCATGGAATTGGTTTATTTTACAATGACTAAGCACAGAATTAATATGCTTTATAATTATTGCATATATCCTTCTAAACCATTGAGAGTTATCAAATCTGAAATATCTTACATCATTTCATAGCATGTTGAAAATGCCAAAAATGCCCCTTTTGTGCTTTTGTCCAAAACTAACCCTTTAATCAATTCATTCGAAACTGTCATAAAGTGCATCTATACAAAGGGTAACTACATGTAGTGTGCGATTTTTCCCCCCCCCCTTTTTTTTTTATTTTTATATATATTTTTTTCCTTTTTCTTCATGAGACGTTACCAGAGACAAACCTTTGTTTTTAATATGATCTGTTAATAGTTCAGATACAATCTATTAATTTTGATTGCCCCTGTACATTGAAATATATTGAATTTTATTTTGATGTAAATATATTCATAAGAAATACAGAATATTTGATATTAACTTCATCTTTAGAATAACATATTGTAAAATAATAAAACATCTTAATGTTTAAATTTCTCTTATAAATTGACCACCTGGCCATTCATGAAATGTATATTTAAATACATTCTTAAGATATCCAACTCTCCCTTGCTTTGCTGAAAATCTTACAATGAATAGAAATACGTGACTTCTGCCACATAACTGAGCCACTAACTCCTCTTTTTTCTTTGATGTATGGATGTATGCGATGTAGGGCATTGGTTGTCATTAAATAACCAGCTGAAGGAATCAAACCTCATAAAGCTCGATATCCGGAGCTTTTAATATTCTGTCTAACAACGAAGAACACTAAGAAGAACGAATAACAGACTAATACATTTCCAGCAAATGTGCTGCATACCACACAGTAAGGTAAAAACCGTTCAAAGTGGCCAATTGCCTGAAGTAGGAGTAAAATAATTAAATAAAGGTGAGGTTGGACACTTGAATTGAGCAAACATAAGACTGAACGGGAAAAACGAAAGACATGAAGAGATCAGACTATCATACGATTGAATCAATAGAAAAAAGAAAGTAACAAAAGATATAAAAACTTAGGGACAGTCATAAAATATTCTATTACACGGCAAACACACGGCAAATACAATTAACTCGAGTGATTAACCGCGTTATGGGCTCTACCTTCCCATGTAACATGAAAACAGTAGAAGAAATGCCATCAAAATAAACAATGAATTTAGAGAAAACTTGTAGTAAGAGTAACTAGGTCCTGCACATGAATTAGTGTACTTATTCACTAGTTAGATTCATTTTTTCCTTCGTGCGTTCACAAGATGTGTCTGACATAGATAAACATTTCTGTGATGCATGCACAAAGAAAATACTCCTCAAGGGTTATTCACCCCTAAGAAAATATATAGTGAAAAGTATGTGCTAGATCTCTATGTAGTCTCAACATACTTCATACATATTCGGGTAATTCCTTCATCAAACATATCATCTATATCATATTGCACTGCATGGGGAACTTTCCCCCTTCATTTGTATAAAAATGTAATATTTAGAGTGCTGATAATGTAAATATTCATGCAAATATCATTTTCCTGATTTTTCGGGGAGTTATTCTTCAATACCATATATAAGAAGAAAAAAGAGAGGATAATTCTTATAAGGATGAATTATATGTGTGGTTCATAATTTTATACTGCAGTCTTTCTTCAATGTCAGATGTTTTTTATAACCATGCCACATTTAGAAATAGGCAAAATAATAGAACACCACCCTTTTATTTTGACAAAAAATTGATGCAAATATCCTATATGATGTTGTCAGTTACAAAAATTATGTATAAGATCTATAGTTTTACATTATTTTGTTATTACTATAATATATACATATATCATTGATGTACTAAGACAAATCAACAAAGTGTTTCCCCAGTCATTCTCCTTTTGACAGAATATCAATGACGAATAGAATAATATACAAACTTTTGTCAATGTGACTTGAAACCCTCGGAGATTATCAGTCCAATAACATATACGTGTATAAATTCAGTGCACCATATCCGCATGTCGACAACTGATAACTCTTCGATGATGCTCAAAGCGGACACTGGAAATTCAAAACACAGCTAGATCCAACAAATGAATTGTTATGTTTATTTACTAGAAAGTTATATTCATTTATTCGTGCGTATAGGAAATACGTTTAACATAGATAAATATTTATGTAATTCACATTATAAATGATGAATTAGGACTCTAATTTAATGAGTTGAAAAGTTGTTATCAATCATGATTTAATCTCTTATATGCAGTATTTTGATGGCCTTTTAAAATTCTATACATATTTGGCCGGGGTGGATAGATTAACAGTTTATGCATACTCACCATGGCACCTGGGATCACGTCTTGTTTTCAGGGGTCTATAAATATGAACTGTGGTAAAATGTAAACTCCCCAAATCAATGGAAGACATAAGTACATCTGAACTTCGGACATACTGTAAACATTGCTATCTTAGTTCATATTTTTGGGTTTTTAATACACATAGTTTATTGTTTACGTGTTTTCATTGTAGATTTTATATTGTTGGGGTATCTTAAAGATAAGCATACTGATATTACCATTAAAATCGTTGCTCGTCAGTATAAAATGTATTATTAACGTGTTTTTCTCTTAATGTCAGTGAAATCTTTTGATTTTTAAAAAACCTTTAAAGAAAATATTCTAGAAGCATTTTCACATAAGGCTTTCAACCTCGTTCCCTCTGTCTGTTGGTCGTAACACGTCCAGATCAGGGATGTTAGCTCGGTTTCAGACGGGCAGAGCACGGTTGGCTCATATTGATATCACTATATATTTTCTATATCTTAATATATTACATAATAATGGTCATCTTTATATGACCTCTCAACATAACTAACGTATTGATTCATGTTCTCCATATATAGGAAAATTTATGAACTTTTGATATGTTTTTATGTTACAGCTTTTATGAGTAGGGAGAAGGAGGAGGTCGATCTGTAAACTGGTTACCCACACCAGTTGAGTGACGATTATTAATTCATATTACTGTCTGTAGTCGGTACCATATTTTCACAGCAATCTAATAGTTTTGTGATGTCTTTTTATGTGTTTAATTATTTTTTCTTCGTTTTACATATTTCATAGTTAACAGATGCCATATTATAGTGATAAACATGAAGTATAAACTAAATTTGCACGCAACAACTACTATTGTTAAAAGGTACATGTTTTTTGCGTTTTGAGCAATCATTTTTGAAATTTGTCTCATACACATTTGATATTAAAGTTATAGCGAAATATTTTTCAAAAATGGACAATTTTGTTTACAGAGAAATGCTATTTATTTTTGGGCTTGAATATATGATTTATAGGTTTACATGGCATAAAAGAGTGATGAAATAGTCCTATATATTCGCGTAAATTTCAGTCTTTCTTCATGTATATAAAAATGTATGGCAAAATGCTGCTTATAATAAATTTTCTCCAAATTCAGTTTAAACCATAGCCAGAAAAATCCTAAAGATGACTTGGATTCCGCATGTTATGATCGTTAATTTGGTTACAGCTATGCTCTTTAAATACTTGGAACCACGCAGTGTTAATTTGCTCTTCGTTTGGAAAAATGATGAGCTATTGTCGTGTATGCATTATCAGGGAATGTTACATTTAAATCCTCTGTCATTGTTATGTTTGACAACGCAAATAGGTATATTGGAAAGCAACTCCTCTAAATGTAGACATAAAAGGCGCTAATTTCTGAAAGCTTAATCACACATCGTGTTGTACGCTAACAAGGAGACTCGTTAGCAAACTTTATAGCAGTGTATCAATAAACAGCAGGCATGTTTACCTATTTTGTTAAAGTTCTCACATCACTCGAGTCAGCTTGCTGGGCGACTAACTCGATAATAAGCACAGTGATTTACACTTCACGATCATATTTTTGTATGATAATCGCGGTCTTTAGTACTTCTTTAGGTCACTTGAGTCATTCAGATGCCCTATCGGTCCTGCCTGTTTAGTGTACCTTCTTAAGAGAACAGTATTATTTGTGTTTGAAACCACATAACCAATTGCCACCAAATGTGCTATAAAGTTTTTATGTGAAAAGAACTTAGATAGTAGATTTCATTATTTCTGTATTTCTGACGACTGTGATGGGGCCCACCTGCCATGAATAAGTTTTAAGAGCGTTCCTCTCTGCTCTCACAGTTAAATAAGAACATCATAAGACTTCACAAAACAATTAATCTGATTACAGTCACTTAGTTTTAATGGTTTACCGGATTACAGGTTCATTTCCTACTCATTTAAAAGACTCTGGTACCGAATGAGGATAGTCAGTCATGAAATATGAAGCCATTTACAAAATAAGTATATGTTTTGACTTCTCATGTAAAACAGTACATCAAATAGCACAACTTTTTTCATTTTAGATATAATTGTTTTGAATTTTATCAGCTCTACGTTAACGTCGAATTCGTCCTAAAATAAGATAGTTGGTGCTTTATTTAATTGTGGCTTTCATTCTTTTAATTAATGTGTAGATCTTGTCGACAATCATTTAAAAGAGAAAACAGAAGACATCTGACAAAGCTGTATGACACAAATCACCAAGGACCTGCACACAAAAAATGACAATAGTATAATATACACGGAACGACATTACAAAAATATTCGATTGTGCTGCGGTTAACATACCTACTTAGGACGGTCAATTGAAGAAACATTCTATTCATAATGCCAACGAATAATTTTTTTCAAAATTTACCTGCACTCCTGCACTTGACGAATATAACATTCAAACATTGATTTAATCCTGGTGTTCTATCTTTAAACAGAAAAAATCATGGTATCTTGAAGTTGATATCCATCAATGGTGATGTTTTGTATTCATCTCTCATGATCAAGGACCGAGTACGATGGGCCTTCCAAATAATAAGAAGGCGGACATAAATATATCAGATTTGTTGTTTTATAATCTATAAATAAATCAAGATTAGCTTTTCTCACAAATATCTCGGTATCAAGATAAAAACAACTTCCACATCTGAATATTGTTACAACAAACTTAGTGAGTTAGGTGAAAATTATTCATCCAAAATAAGAATATGCTTTTTCTTTGTTTTTGTCAGCATTAGCAGGTAAATCTACATCCAGAATCCTCCCACAGATTAATTTTTTTTAATTGTTTTGTGTTGTTTGTTTTGTCATTATTTTACTAATGAAGTTTCGGAATCCTTGTGGCGCGTGGCATCATAATTTGTCCAATATTTTTGTAATGTGTTATATGGTCTAGTATATTATTTATATTCATGTATTGTATAGCTCCATGGTGACTTCTGCCACATAACTGAGCCAGTAACTCCTCTTTTTTCTTTTCTATGCTGAAGCAATGAAAAATTGTAAAAATACTGTGCCAACGTACGCCGTGACAGGGGGTCTCGGTGTATACTCTCTCTCATCCATGGGACAGTTACTGAGGCAGAAGATGATACACGGAATTGAGTGCAATACCACGTTACCAACTTGCCTCTTTGTCATCAGGGATACTTCATATTTTTGAAATATTTTTATCATGATGTATTAAATTTTAATAATATGTACGGTATACCTGTAACATATAAAACTTTATACCCCTTACAAAGGATGGAAAAATAACGTCAGATCTGACAGTAGAGTAATATAGATTTTAAAATAATTTTGTTAAAAAGGATAATGCTTACATGATTGAGCGATACATTTAATAAAAATCGTTAAAGCAAACTCTTATTTTTCCAGAAACTTGATGTGTTACAACAGACATAAAATAGATAATATTTTTCTGAATGGTTACCAATGTTGTCATTCAAAGAAATTTGCCAAGTATAAAAATCACAAAAATATTGTGTAAAATCATGTTGACTTTTTATTTTCTTTCTTTTTTTTCTTTTTAGTTTTGCCTGAAATCACAGTTTTTAAAAACAGTCTATTGCGGTTATTACTTTGAAATTAACGAAGCAAAATGTCCAATAGTCATGACTCTGATCTATAATACGTATGGTATCAAAGACTTCTCGTTGTTAAGCCTTGAATTCCAACAAATTGTGTTTCAATATTTATTCATTTGTCAGGGGAACTGCCAATTTGAGTGAAGAAATACCAAATCAGACATTTACATTAGCCCCTAAAAGCTTTCTTATACTGTAGAAAATTGCTAAATAGTGGGGATGATGAGGGGTTTACAGACAACATTAGCAAGTCTATTGATTCAATCACCAAGTTCTTCTCAAACGTAGCCTAAAGCTGTAATGTAATTATACAAATGAGTCAGGCGCGAACACAGGTTATGACGAAGAGAGTTTAGTGTACATGCTTCTTTCAAAATAAAAAAATCCATACGCTATATACCCTTTATACCTTATTCCCTTTATTTGTATAATATGATATGATATGATATTATATTATATAAAATAGAATAGCGTAATACAGAAATAACATTAAGGTATATTCACTCGTATGAATTTTATTGGTACTAATAATATTTCTATTGTTTAGGATTTAATTTCGTTTTGATAGTCCGTTTTTATGAAATTATTTATCATTATCAGTCAGAAATATATTGTCAATACGGTTTGATCTACCTGATACAAATTAGTGTAGAAAACCCCATATTAGAATAAGGATAAGAGAAAAATAACAATGACATTTAGTTTCAGTAACCCTGGCTTCGTTTCTGTACATTAGAAATTTATAAAATCAAAAGGGGAACAGAGAAGCTAAAGCCGTCGTGTTGAAGGTGATCATTAGGATTTTAGGAGCGATTAGCAAGCGTTGTTGTTTTTGAAGCTAATTTAATCGAGATTTTTATTTAAACTGAAATGCATATTATGCTTTGTTTTTCAGGAAAAGTAACCAATGAATGTCAATTTCAATAAGATTATCTTTTCAATATCTATTACAAGGAGAAGTGTTCCTGTAGTCGATCTCTATACGTCCACGCATTATCATAAGACGTTTACCATTCTGATGCTATATAGAATATATTTTCTTCTTATTTCTATTTATTTTCTGTAAAGAAGTATATTTTCAACATAAATGTGTTTACACGTTGCGTGTTAAGTTACTTGGATAAACATTATGTTTAAAGTCTCACTGATTTTAAATAAGTAGATGTTCTTAGATGATAATTGTAAAGTGCTGGAATTGAAATCGGCAATATGTATGCTGTATTTGATGACTGAGTCTTCAAACAAACTGTAAAGATCTCAATAGACAGTTATTTTGCACCTTTGGTAGTCGAGCTCAGCCTTTCATTCGTACAAGGCTGAATATGTGAAATGGATATGAATCACGATAGGAAGTAGCTAACTATTACATTTAACTGATGTATTTTGTCTATAAAAACTAAAACATTTATACCTGCTGACACGAAATTTATTCTAATGAACTCATAATGCAACTGGATGCATATTGTCTGAATAGTGCTTTTGTCCAATTTATAAATACGATCTGAATAATATTTATAAAAGTTTATCTGTAACCCCGAGTCAAACACACCACATATGTCCGAGGAATGTTTTTCTTTGTCCGGTAAGCCGGTGGTGTGGCTCACTGGCTGAGGTGCTCGACCTGTAGCCGAGAGGTCAGGAAAATTCCATTGTTGTCAGAGCAGAAATTATATGTGAAAAAGAAATGTAGTGGAAAGATGGCACGGTGCTTCGGTTAACTTTGTTTGACCAGTAAGTAGACAGAAGATAAACTTAAAACATCTATACCTTTTTGGTACTTCTGTCAGAAGAGGTCGATAGCTCAATAATATTTTCACTATAAATTTGATTTACTGATATAACGTATGCTATAAAACTTTCAGATAAGATACGGAGAAAATTGTATTGAAAACAAGCACTGTATTGTAGGTATAATTAATTAGTGTATGTTATCTGACATTAAATGAAATAATTTCACTTTTTCCAATATCTTCTGTAATTTTCTCATTACAATTGTTTATAACGCATTATTTAGTACGGAAACGAATATGGACTGAGTAATAGATTAGCAGATAATGTGTAACAATTTAAGTTTAAATATACTCAGAAAACAAGCAGCGTTGATTGTTCAAAGCTTTCTATTCTATTTTCATCCCTTTTTCCTGAGTTTGTAAGCCCTTGGATTCATTAATTTTTTAATTACAAATTCATTGCTCTTCTTTTTTTAATTCGTGTATGGTGCTGCCCATCCACTGACTATTAGTCATTATGAAATCTGCTAATCTATCACTCAGTTCAACACACAATTGACAACCATCTGACATATATTAATGTGTGGGAAAATGTACATGCCATAAAATAGCACATGTATAAAAAGTTGTGTTTCCCAATTGCAATCAAATTCTACTAAATATATTAATGTGCGGGGAAAATGTACATGTATATTCATGTATTGTATAGCTCCATGGTGACTTCTGCCACATAACTGAGCCAGTAACTCTTCTTTTTTCTATGCCATAAAGTTGAACCTGTGAAAAGACATAGGTCTCTGTTGAAATCAGAATGTCCTTGACCTTTGTTGCCAGAATGTCAATGTGAGTCATCTACTTGAGAAGGACTATCAATCTAATTAGTCCGCTCAATTAGTTATAGCAATACCTTGTAATGTTTTCTTTATACAAGTATTGAATGGCAATTTGGTAGATAACAAATCAAACTAACCATGTGATGATATGCTTAGTTAGACCTTTAGGCTTACTTCTAAGCCATGACATCCAGTGGTCAAGGACAACACTTGTAAAATTGTTAAAAAGTTATGGGCTGCACACAAATTTTTACTGCCTGTACGAGTGTCTTTTTTTTTCATCTGTCTCTTTGTACATCTTTTGGTAATCTGTATCATATCAAATATTATTCAGTTCCGGGTAGGCAGTAAGAAATTATGACCTGGACGACAAATTACAACTAAATCTGCACTATGACCTTGACCTTAAAGTCATGACTTTATTTCAAGATCAAGACACTCTTAGGTCATGGACAACAAGAATTTGTATTTACTAATATTATTTAGATCCAATAATTATGGGTCTGACCCTAATTTTGACTACCTGTTGATTGTGAACTTGACCTTAGACAGCCATGTCAGAAGAAAAGGTACTGTCTGGCTTATCTACAAGGGCTTGAAAAGAGGGAAGATCTACTGTATAGCCTATTTTCCTTAAGGGAACACAAATATCAAGATATATTCATTTACAAAACACAAGGATCCAAAAATGTCATTTTATATTTGAAAAATATAAATAGTCAAATATAAAATTTTATATTATTTATTTGTCTAAGTTATATACATCGAAAGATGGTTGCTTTATTTGTAATTTATTGTGTGACATTTTATGGATATATTTATTTTCAAAGCAAAACTTCATTAAAAATTGGCATGTATTTGCAACAAATAATAACAGGCGAAATATATTCCTTTTATAATATATAAATACTGTTTTTTCTTATATATCATACTTGTTTTCACAAAATAAAGGGGGTCCATATACGTTTCCGTAGTGAAGATTAGGAATTCCAAAGTTTTAAAAGAGTTTTTAAGATTTAAAAATGACGGGGATGCAGTATTTGTATAACATAGTAAGCTCTGATAGACCCCTTCCTTAGAACTTATGGAAGAGATTTGATGAAATTTGGAAGGGATGAATCACTTAATTTTCTTCACAAATGTTGTTGTTTCCAGTCATCAAAAGGTACAAGTAAGGCACATGGTGTTGCCTATTTAGAAACATTTTCTTCAAATTTGCTGTATTGAGATAAAAACGGAATGTATGAGAGTAAGGTAGAGGTATGTGTCAAGCAGATGTATTACTCTGTGAATATAATTGTAATGCCGTTTTCTGTTATCATTCTTATGTGCATGTCCTTGGTGATTTGTGCCATACAGCTTGGTCAGGTGTATTTCTGATTTTATTTTGAAGTTAATTAACAGGTACATTCTTGACATGTAAGATGTCATGTATGTGCGAGACCGATATTTTTTTAATTCGACGCAATGTGTCGGAAGACTTTTATAGCTCGTCACAGACATTTATATTTTGTGCAATACTAAATATTTGTCGCTGAATTGTTAAAGTATTTTTTCAATTATAAATTCTGGACGCAATTTCGATTTCTGAATTAATACTGTATTGTTACCTAACGAAATTCGAGTTTCGAGTGAATGATTAATCTCAATGTAAAATAAAAACCAAGAAACTGGTAAAATATTAAGAGACTTTTAATGACCAAATTGTGCCTAGGTGAACGATATTAGGCCGAGTTGGGCTTCTTGTTTAACTTGAAATTGGAAATTGAGGGGTTTTTTTTCTAATTAATTATGTTATTTTTTAACAGGACTACGTTCACAGTTGTCAATACCATTATTATATTTCACAAATGATCATAAATAGTTTTTAGTATTAACATCTAGAACTATTTCATATTTGATACAGTATTACTGAAGAGGAGCAAGTTGTCGAAATGCGCATCTGGTGCACAAAATTATAAGGTATATGTATTCTATTATTAATACCAATGACTTAAATAACTATTTTTCAATTTTGAGAATATTTTTCAATATATGTATTGAGTACCACATTCTCTCGCTATCTAAGTAACTACTTATATCTAAATCGGAGTTTTTCAGTTTATGATTTTGTGCTTTACGACACTATGTAAAGATGATGGATAAATCCAAACCACAAGTCCAAAAATCATGAAATCATAGGACATACAAAATCAGTGAAAATGAAAAACAAATGGAAAATAACAAAATATGTCTACTTGAAGAGCATATGTGAACCCCTGTGATGGAGTGAGATCAGGTGCCCGGGGATATATGATATTAATATTAACTTGCAAATTTATTGTTGACTCGCAAAAAGATGAAGATAAGTGAATCAAATCTTTGAGCAGCACATCAATCTTATAAATCCGCTATGTTTAGAATTGATTTTAAGATTAGAATTTGTAAATTCTATGAATTGATTATGGGGATAGTTTAGTGTTACGGGAGGAATTCTTATTTTATTAGTACCACTTATCTATTCATCAGAAATACTAGAAAGATGAATAATGGAGTGTGTAATATTCTGACGGTGTATTTTATAATTTACAATACTAGAATTCACATTAAAATTGAATAGTTATGGAAAAGGTGAGTTCATGCCGTGTGGAATACTCCTCCACATTCAAGTCAGGTACCATAGTGTTGAATACGAATAATTGTAAATCCTGTACACGGGAAACTGTTACTGACTCCACACTACATCCGAGAATAAGTAAAAATATGATGAAAAACTCTTATCATTTGTATGACAAAAGTTTATAACGGGAATGTAGAAAAAGATCACGGATAAAAACAAAAACACTTTACAAAACATTCGATTGCAATAAAATTACGATACTGTCTATGGACTTTCACATGAATTATCAATTGAAGTTCATCAATTTGTTCGGTTATCTGGAGTAAGGACCTTAAAATATGCAAATGACTTGCTTGAAAAATCAATTAAAAATTTCACATTCGGGGTTACCGAATATCATCTTAATGGCCACATGGACACTGCTATTTATGATAGGCGTGACGATTTCAATTTTAGCCTCGCATATTGTTCCTTTATAAGTATCAATACCAAATCTACGACATATGGGGGCAGGCTTGGTGTAGTGGTTAAGCGCTTGGCTTGCGGCGCCGACGATCCGGGTTCGATTCCCGGGTTGCGCCACTATGTTTAAGAGGTTGGTAACCTCCTGCTTCCATGTCGCGATATAACTGAAATATTGTTGAAAGCGACGTAAAACACCAATCAACCAACCATCTACGGCATATGAAAGATCTGTAAATGTATTAAAGTAGATCAAGTTCAAATTATAATGACTCTGTGTTGAGGGCAAAACAAATTTCAGATAAGTTACAGGGAAATGTATATGATAGACCAACAACGTCACTGAGAAAATAATATGGTCGACACTAATTTCGTATCATACAATATGACCTTTTGTATCCAGAACGTTGAACATGTCTAAGAACAAGTGGATTTGTAAATGCTTCCTCAACATACTGATGTATCGCTATTATATGATTTCTGTTGTAATTTCCTTGCGTTTTACGAAAGTGATATCGCTGTGATATCCTTTTTCCTTTAAGCAAGCCCTTACATTCTTTAACAATTATTCACTAACAAAATTTCTCTTCTAGCCAATATCTTGTTGACATATATCGAGTATCTATATGTGTATTAATTGGGTGCACCTTATGGAAATTTCGACGACTTATGTTTCATCAGTGATGACCAAAGCCTTAAGTGAGGAGATCGAAAAATAAGTAGTTGAAGAGGGAACTTGTCATCAAAAAGACATCAAAAAAGGCAAAGAACTCACGTCAGGACAAAGCGATAGTCCTTTGATTAACAATAATTAATAAACTCCATTTTTCAGTAAATAATATGTAAATCGGGTCGGCAAAAAAAAACCCCACTGAAAATTGGGCTTAGGACACCCTCGGAAGCTAACATTCCATCAGCAATGGTATTGGCCCATTGATGATAATGCATATCACAGCGTATATACGAATATTGATATGATAGAAAAGAAAAAAGAGGAGTTACTGGCTCAGTTATGTGGTCACCAGACCAGAAGTCACCATGGAGATATACAATACATGAATATCAATAATATACTAGTACATACAACACATTACAAAAATATATGATTGTAGTGCATTTACGATACCGACTTAGGACGGTCATTTAATTTGACGAAAGCCAAACAAATGGTGTGGTTAACTGGTTTACGGGCCCACCTTCCCACTCACCGTAACAGCAGAACAATCAAAGGACGTACATTTAAAAATTTATAAATGATCCTCCATGTAAAGAACAAGGGTCGCATATTGAGAGGTCATAAAATATAAACACGTAAAGTATAGTAAAACACATAATGATAAAAAATATATATGCGACATCAACATGATAAACCGTGCTCTGCCAGTCTGATAGCGAGCTAAGACCCTAGATCTGTAGGAGTCCCGACAAACAGTCAATGTACAATATGCTCATTTAAATAACTTTCGTCTCTTCAGTGATGCTCAGGGTCAACAACTTTGGAAATCAAAGGAATAAATAGTTGCACAGCCAACTCATTACCAAATTGACCCAAAAGTTTAAACCAAAGAACCCATTTATAGACAGAAGGAAATAATTTTTAGTTTAAAAATGATTTACAAACCTTTTCACAGTGCATTTGAAGGTCAGCATAAAATCACTGAAAACTGTCAGATGATAGCACACCGGATGTTCTTAAGTGTATTTTTGGGATACTCATATTTTTTGTCCTTTTTGTAGTTTAGCTGAACGATAGAACCTTGTCAATAGATCAACGATAGTCTCAAATTCTGTCAACTGACCACCACTCTTTATATTCCAATCTGAATTTTTTTTTCTAAAATAAACACGTTTTTAAATTATCTGCAAAATTGATTTTACAGATTCATGGATGTTAAATGATAGATCTGTCATACATGTGTATATATATATATATATAAATACATGGAGGGCTGAAAGCGCTAACAGAACAGATGAAAGTTATGTTATTCTAAACTTCGTTTAAATATACCAAACTGTACCAAGAACATTGTTAAATTTTTAATATATATATATATGTGTGTGTGTGTATATATATATATATATATATATATATATATATATAATATATATATATATATTATATATATATATATATATATATATATATATATATATATATATATATATATATATATATATATATATATATATATATATATATATATATATATATTTATATATATATATTCATAGTTAACATCGATTTTGACCAAATGAATGAAAGGTGTGAATAATATTACTAGTAGTACGCATTTCCTTATAAGATGATGTATTACTGCGCACTATGTGATGAGGTAACGTCACAAGTTAATTCATGCTAGGATAAAACACATATCGATAATACATTTCAACTATGGGGATTATTCTGGTTCTAGATATATCTGTTTTGTCTTCTCGATTTAGATAGTTTATAAGTGGTTGCAGGACTTTTGCGGCGGGTGTTATGCAAGCAGGGAATGATTATTCCTCCTGGACACCTGGTCTCGAGTCAATTTAATTGAGGTTTGTTTTTGTCTTAATATGACATTGTACACGATAATGTTCTTTTATTCTAAAGACTTCGAGATGTGGTTAACCCTTTGGTACTTCTTCGTTATTTACTTATTAGTGTCATACGCAACGCTAGAGGGGACTAAAGCTCCTCTTTGTTAGTTTGTCCGTCTGTAATTTTTCTGCTCTGCAATTCAGTCTTCTGTGGAAAGATTTCCATGATTTCCTAACTTTGTACAAATTTTCCGTGCGATCTACAAGGTTTGTCGAGAGCTGACCCAAGATCATTTTTCTTATTGTCTTATTTCAAGGTAGCCAATGTAGTCCATGTTCCATTCCGTTTCCATCAAATTATGCATAAATGTTACTTACGACCCAAAAATGTAGAAACATGAGAAAAGTTACTGGAGACTTCGTTTATGGTATACATACTTCACCTTTTTAAACCTCTCAGAACAGACAAAATAGTCAATGACATTGACAGGTTAACCCTAACCTTTATTTCATTAACACTAATATAGAAAGTTTCTACTTTTGTTTGAGGGCCGGTAGGAGAAATCATTGCTTTAGAAATACTCTCAGAGTACTTTCATTTAAACTTCACTACTTAATACTTCGACAATGTCCTGTTGGAATTTTCGCTATTGCTTTGATTTAAATTCCAAATTCATTAATTTGTGGGCACTAAATATGACTAGGAAACTTAGCTTGCTGTGTATATAGACTAGAACTAGGTATTTGTGTGTGCCCGTTTACAAACAAAATAGATTTTTATTTCAGTTGATGTTCAGTTCATATGAATTTCATATCCCGTTTTTATATGTTTATAGTGGGTGTGGCTAGCCAAACAAGAAACGGTTCTACCTTCCGAGATCTGGCTCCAAGGTTAAGCATGAAAAGCTTTTATCATGCTAAACTCAAATCTCATGCTCTTACTTTAAATGTCTCTTGAGGACAGTCCTAGAGTTTGAGAATGAGCAAGGTTATGGCTTTGAACATGCTATATTTGTCAGAGTTTTATGAACTCATCCATAAAGAAATCATAAATAAAACCGTTAAAAATAGACATTTGAAACACGGATTAAATGAAAATAAAGGAAAACAACTACGAAGTCACAGTTAATATACTTTTCTAATAAGATCTTTTTTTCCTTGTGCAAGATGCAGTAAACAGTCAAACGGAACATAAAATAATACCTATACCCGAGTAAAAATACTGTCTACGTCACGGTTACGTCCGCATATTTTGCATGAGGTCATTAAATGGGAATTTTAATTATTAAGATAAAATTTATCTTCTGCTATATTTTTAAATTTGAAACTTTTTAAACATTTTGTCAATTGAGAAAAGTATAAAATATAAAAAAATAATTAATAAATAAAAAAACAAAGTAAATAAAAAAGGATAAAACTATTTAAAGAAAAAATACTTATATTGTCAGATGTTTGTCAAAATATTCACTCTTTTCAAAAGCTACATTAAACGTTTTAGAAGTAAAAAAAAAAAAAAAAAAAAAAAAAAAAAAAAAGAAGCAAAAAATATTCATATGTTGCTTTATCAAATGTTTACATGTCATCTTTTTATATTTCTCTCTGGTTATTTATTAAGTAATTTCGTTTAGAATCAATCCATTCTTTGTGTATAAGATAAATCGTTTATATTTAGATTTTTACAGATTATTCATTTATATGTAAAGAATTAGAATACATGTATATTGAAGGAAAACAAATAGAATATAACATGGTCTACTAAATTTATATTACAAAATTTGAAGTGGATTTCAATATTTTCCTTTAAATAATTCAAGCTTTATGGTTAATTCAATATAATTATGTTCATAGATAATTACCAAAATATACATTATTGAAGATTTTAACAATTTATGTGTATGGGGAATGTTTTGATAAAAATATATATCACTTACCGTTCTGTATAAACATATATACAACTGATAAAATGTAAAACGTAAACTATTATATAATATATTTACTTTTAACTTATCTGCAAAGAAATTGCAATATATTCCCCAAGCAATACTCCTCAATTAAGGCCTCAAACAGATGTGTGACCTGTGACCTAATTTCTTTTTCAGCCAATCAAACAGTGATAATATATGACGTAATCAAAATAGCTGTAAAATACTGACATGCAATTTTAAGGAACTAGTTTTTCACATCATGCAGCAGAACTTGAACGGAATTTTATAAATTCTTGGTTGAGCTGGGCAATTTTCCTGGTAACTTCCCTGATGCAGCGAGCAGCTATAAACTTAGAAAAAGAGTCGCCTATCAGAAGATGCGTACCTCTTTTAAAAGTAGATCTCTTTCTTTCTCTTCTAAATCATCTAAGGGATATTAACAGATCTTTAGAAACCCGTAATACTCTTGTAGACGTTACCATCGTCTGTTTCCGATGACAGTGGTAATTTCATTTGAGCACAGTTCTCAGCATACCTCGGAGTATGCTTAACATTTCTGAGCATAATTATACTCGATTATGAGAACTCTTTTCTTCTCTAAAAGTCTTATAACTGTGGATATTCCGAGTCGTTCTAATTAGAACACAATCTCAAGTATTAAACACCGAACATGTGCTCAAGGTGTTTTTTTTAACCCCGGGGATTTGTAACACTGTTTATTTACCTATGTGCCAATATGAAATAGCACATTTTTTACTGTTTTTTATATAAATGTAAGACACTGCATATGAGTGCGTTTACACTGTATATCAATGTCAGGCACTTTACATATGTGTCGTGTATATCAATATTAATCAACGAAGAAGTACAGAAGACATCTCATATCCATGGAATAAAAGGACAATATCGTGTCCAATGTCATGATTAGACAAATGCGAAACCCAATTAAATTGAGGCGAGACCAGGAGTACGCTTCCCCTGATATAAGGCACTGTAGATATGCGTCGTGTATATCAGTGTAAATCATTGTAAATATGTGTCGGGTGTACCAATATAAGACTATAACCCCCATCCCTCATCCGAAGAAAGCAAATTTGGGGAAAAAGAAACCTGAAGGTTTTTATAAGAAACATATTCCTCCATGTAGGTTTTTATTTCAGTATATTTTGAACATGAAAGTTTTGTACATTACTTTTCATATACAATATGTTTACATCTATTCTCGTCACTTTTTATACGTACTAATTTCTGTGTCATTTTGCCGTTAAAATCGCAATAGAAACAGGCGTCGAGATGATTTGTTATGGATAATTCAATAAGCGTAACAAAGTAGAGCTATTACAGGCCATGTGACAAAATGACGTCATCTATTGATAGAATTACCAGCCCAGTGTGAGAAACTTCAGTCATGAGTTAGAAACAATCAGAAAGGAAGACATAAAAACAGACAAGACATAAGCAATTTTCCCCAAGATTGATGGGACCCTGTGAAAATCTGTTCATGAAATATATAAAGAAGTGTCTTTTTTAAGTTTCACGTTTCCCAGTGGTGAACATCGTGAAATATTAACCGCTTGTAATTACATTATCGAGGAGAGTTTATTAAGTTTTTGCACCTTACTAGTGCCATTAATTATACTTTCATCATACAAGAATGCCCTCAGTGGTTTGACGATTCGGCTTGTAATGAATTTATATACTGTTTAGCAATCACAGTTGGGACAGACGCAACGCGGATCGATGCCGTAAGCGGTGGGCAAGGCGTAACTGTGCGACGAAAGCCCAAAGACGGACGTGCTAATTAAGTTAGTTCAATCTTAGTTGTGGGAAATGTAGAGAAACTTTCAGTAAACAAATGGCTATAAAATTGCAAGACGATAACTGTAGACATATTGATATAGTGTGCGTCCGCCACAGGGGAATTATTCACATCGTTATTTCATGAAATCAATTCTAAAATGTCTTTATTATAAAATGCATTTAAAATAATGCATTACAGTGTGTAATATGCATGTTAGGTAAATCAAGATAAAATAATAAATATCAAACGTATTAAGATATTCATAAAGTCTATATTACCACGTAATAGATTCTCAATTAGTATACGAGACATTAATTTACATATGTCATGATATGATAATATTATACTTAAATAGGGCACGGATGGGCGAGCCCACGAATTTTACCATCCTTTTAAAAGACAGGCAATATAGGAATTAATAATTTATCAAGTACTTTGCCCCCAATCGAATTTTATATCTGCAATTTAATAGCCTAATGTGTTGCAATGAAGGCACTCAGTTTGTTTGCGTTCTTGGATCGATAATTCGATTTTGGTTTTTTTTGTTTTTGTTTGTTTGTTTTTGTTTATTTGGTTGTTTTTTTTTTCTTCTTTTTTTGTTGCTTTTGTTTGTATATATTTAAATATATTAATTACCAAACTGACCTAAGTAAGGGCAAAAAGCAAAAAAAAAAAAAAAACAAACAAAACAAAACAAAACAAAAAAAAATTATTATAATAATGAAAATTATTATTATTATTATTATTATTATTATTATTATTATTATTATTGCTTTTTTGCTCTTTACTTAGGTCGGTTTTGGTAATTGATATATATATATATATATATATATATATATATATATATATATATATATATATATATATATATATATATATATATATATATATATATATATATATATATATATATATATATATATTATATATATATATATACAGTCAAACCTCGATATCTCGAAGTCGAAGGGACCATGGAAAATACTTCAAGATAGCCGTAGTTCAAGATATCCAAATTTCGAGTTTAAGATAACAAATCTTGCAGCTGTTAATAATGTACGGCGGTTCATTTGACATTTGTGATTATTATAGTAGATGTACGAGATATACATATATTTATAAATAAATATGCATGAAGATGTGCATATTGTATTGTTCCTTACTAATTAATCTACATCTTTTTTCATACCTTTTATATTTTATGAATATATAGAGAATATACTCCAAAACTGAAAACGTCATGTTTCCTTTTCAGTAACATCGTAATGTAAATCCAATACTGGATATAACTGTCTTATACTATACCTAAAACCGAGGACGGGCTAGCACGATAAAAACACACGTCATAATTTGATTTAATTACTATTACTTTGCATAAAAATACATAGACATATACACGGATTGGAAATAGTAGTAATTAATGAAAATTGTAAAGAAAATTCTTTAAACGCAGGTATGAAAAAGCACTAATTACAGTTAATGTTTATTATCTAATTTTGTGGTCGAGTTTAATAAGCTATCACCATTTATTAATATTTGGTATAAATAACAGGGTAGGCACGGACGCGATCGATTATGTAATTACTGCAGCTTTGTAAACCGACACGGTCAATTGATCACACCACGCAATCGGCCTGTTATTTAGGGTAAAGGCCGTGGGAGATATTGTCAATAAGAAGCCAACTTCGAGATAAACCGGATAAATAAGAACTTCGGGACTTGAAAATGTATTCGACATATCAGTGTTCGACACATCCAGGGTGAATTTAATCATAATATGAAGGATTTTTTTCGGGACCGAGATATCCCGGATATTCGAGATATCAGTGTTCGAGATATCGAAGTTTGACTGTATATGTATATATATATATATATTATATATATATATATATATATATATATATATATATTTATATATATATATATATATATATATATATATATATATATATATATATATATATATATGTATATATATATTTCATTACAATATTAAATTTCATTCCAAAATGTAAAAACAGCAGAGATAGTGTTTCATAAACCAAAAGGTGACTTCACGAACATGTATAATTGATATACTTATGAAGTCAAGTCTTATACTTAAATCTATAACAAATATTTTTAATTGAAGACAATATCAATGGAAATAGTGTAATGGGCTATATGTCATTGCCTTCAGCATTATGTTTCTTGTGAAATGGACAACTATTCTGATGTTCTGAAATTTACGTAGGCACATTCATTTTGCAATCGAGTTTACACTTCTGTTGTTTTTGTCATAATTATGTATTAATAAGTTAGAATAAATATATATTACTACTATAAAAAGGTCATAGTGCAAATTTATGGATTGCATACTTATAGATGTTGGGTAGCACAGCATTGTATGTATTACTGTAAAACAAAATGAAATGTTATGTATTCTGTACCATAAATTGTATAGTAATGAATTTTGTTAGCGCTATTTTATAGTTTATGATAAGTATTTCTCGTATTACATCACACCAAGATTGTTTTTCTTCACACGCTATCACTCGGTGCAAAAAAGATTTAGATCTGTGCAACGAACCATTCCAAGGCAATTAACAATCTTTTCAATATGACATTGGGTCTCGATTTTTTCGCTGTCATTAATTGAAGACAGACAACCGACAAATCCCCCCTTGGATTCAAACCTAGCTTTGTGCAGGTTTGTATAAAAGGCCTCAACATGTGATTTGTAGTTTGTTAATTATGTATTTATTGTTATTACCGTTTGAACGGTTAAATTAATTACAATTACATCAGCAGATATCATAAGCCAAATAAATATCTTAATATGCAAAACCACATACTTGAATAAGGATAAACGTTTATTAAAGTTTTAGAATTTGGGTTACATTTAATATAGTACATTATACTATAGCATAACATTATTTAGAACAATAGTTGGGACGACCTCGAGATACCCATGAACATCTCTCACTTTCCCATAATTGTAAACTGATCATACGTAATCCAATTACAGGAAAGTCGTTTTTTCCTTCTTTATTGCTAGGCAAGAACTAATGCGCGTGATTGGCTTAATTTGATTTAACTGATCATAATGTGGTAACATTGTCTCCATTAACTTAATAAACAATACAAACATTATTCAAACATCAGGGAAGACGACTGATGCTGACTCTTGTTTAAGACTATGGTACAAAGAATATTGCAGCAACATTGTGTTTACTGCCTTGGATAGATTATTTAGCCCTTTATTTATATTTTAGAGAATAAAGTTAAACTTATTACAATTTTTTTTTCTCACTTAAGCTGGAAAGAGATATATTGAACCCCAGCTGATGTCTTGGATTCGGTGTCATAATTGAGATATTCGCTTGTGAAAATTATAACAACTTGCATGGAAAATATAAGTTAATGAAAATTTGAGGAAAAAGGATCTTTAATTTTAAGTTGTTAAATAACAATGCACTAGAACCATGAAGACATACGGTGCATCCACTCTTCTTTATTTTTTGTCGTCATCATCATCTTCATTTTCAATATTATCATTACCATCCCCTTTTGTGTTGTCGTTTTCTTTCTCTTCTTTTATGATGAGACGTATCCCGTAATGTGAAGACAAAGGATCAACATTAGGTGTGCCAAGAAATAATCGTCCAATCTAGGCATAAAGAACATATTATGTCTAAATAAAAACACCAATTGTAAGTTGGTACAATTATTAAGAATTCTTTTGTAATAAAATATTATCAATGAAGCATTTATCGTTAGTATGGTTATTTTATTATTCATAACCTGTACCTGATTATTTATGACAATGTAAATTACACGTAGCACAAGAGATATATGTGACGTTTCATGCATGATGTATTCTATGACGTCTTTGTTATAAAAATTGTGACATGGAGTAAACAACGTTTCAATATCTGGAGCGCTACAGATCGGATAGTTAACGATCATATCAAAGAACATATTTGCTGTCTCGTCAGGAAGTTCGTCAAATATATGTAATGCTGGCTTTCTAGTTAAATTAATTCCAATATGTGAATATGAAAGTATTTCTCAAGGTCTGAATTAAAGCATGATATCACCAAGCAAAATCTTCTTTTAATTCATTTTATATAAAAGAAACCCCATATTTTACTATGATTCAGCGCGTTCTATCTGAGGAATAGATAAACTAGAGTGCAAAATGAAGGTTTTTTCCTTTTCACGAGTCTTTAATCTTTGCAGCGGATAGGCCGATATTTAAAAGACTGGACTGATAATCAAATTAGTACTGTCAGTGCGAATGTCTGACAAATACTATTCTTTTTATTCTGTACATTTATTTTATATCATTATCGCAAAAAAATAAGTTTCAATCACAAGACATTTCTGTAATAAATGTGATGACACAATAGTGACGTCAAGTACACAAAATCAATTACTGAAAGAGGAGTCAACTGCTTTTTGCTGATTTTATATATATAACAGAGCTTATTTTGGAAAGTCTCAATATGATCTAAATGATAAATGGTCGCTTTATAGAAATTAAAATTGCAAACATTTAATTGTTGTCAAAATCCCCTTATATAGGTCAAAACTGCATGACAGCTTTTGAGGACCGGGAATATAAATCAAAACTTTGGATGACAGCTTTTGGGGTTCTGCCTCTTCTCTCATATCAATACTTATATATATATATATTTATGCATCAATTGAAAGAGTGATTTTAGTTGTAGAATAAAAACTCTTTTACTCTTTCACGAAGATTATATGCAAAGAAAAATGTGATTTTCACTCTTTTTGCTACATTTTAAGGGGAATTAATATTATTTGCTTATCATTTGACAATAAAACTAATTATTGAATTTTCTCCACTGGATTTATATGTCTATTCTTAAATTTTATAGTTTTTCCAGATGAAAACATCATCTTTTGACACGAACTATGAAAGACGTAAAAATATTTCTAAAATAGAAAATCAATCCCTAGGTCTGTCTTTGGATATAGCTTTTAAAACCAACATTAACCACAACTTGTTTTAAACATCAAATTAACGTACAATGCAACTACTTCACAGATACATTAAATTTGAATATCGTGTTTCTCTGTACGAAGATTGATCATCCTTAAATATATCTGTGACACTACACTGTGATTCCATTATCATATTAAAACGGCCTTGAGTGCCACTGAAAATACATAAGCTGATGAAATGTGCATATAGTGCACTAAATTTATACACGTATATATATTAAGATAATTATTAGACAAAATTTTATAGTAAATAGAGACAAATGTATTTAATAGTGCGCGTAAAATGTCAAAACCTGATGCTTTATAACATTGTGATAAACACTTTTCAATGTATAATTTGTTGGAGTGTATAAAACGAATCTGAATAAACAATGTAATACGTAGAATTTAGATATGCTTGTTTTATACTCTCTTTTAAGGTAAACCCTTAAACCCTATAAACATAAAAATGATGTGACAGTAAGTGGTCATTTGTCAGAGTGACACTCACAGTAGTATAAAAGAGTGAGCACAAATCATAATGATAAGATTATAACTTGGATGTCTTAATGTTAGGTCACTTACATCAGGACTCAAGTGTTGCCGGTCTTTCACATCAAAACCCTTCATTAAGACGTGATCTACTATATAACCAATGCCGTCTTCTTTCTTGCATATACCCTCTCTTTTCACGAATTTGTTTCCACAACAAACCGTGCAATGTGGCTCACCATATCGATAGCTGGCGGAGATTGGATCATTCCATCCCCCAAAATAAGTATTGAACGCCTTAGAAAATCGGAATCCTAAGTTACCATCTAACTTTGTTATTTGGGATGTTGCACCCATGTCTGCGAGGATTATAGCTTTTTCTTCATCTTTAAGCATATCGAAAAGTTTTCTCATTTCGTATGCATTTTTGTCTTCATAAGATTTAAAATCTGGATGAACTGTAAAGAAGTGTATCATGATTATTGAAAATAGTGAAGTTATTTTTTCAACATTAGTTAAAGTTGGAATTCTGACTGGCATTTTATCTCAAGCAAATATATATCATAAGAATGAAAACAAAAACGAAAGTAAATGGTGTTTTAAGCCAACAGTAGTGTCCACAGTAGTAGTATGACATTCATGTAGCTCTGGAAAATATAGGTGAAACATGTTTCTCGTACACACAACAGAACCGTATGTCAGCTCCAAATTCATGACTGAACAGGGACTTACAATGTATAGAAAGTGGCACAAATCTAGAAATATGGGTAATTTTTCACCATATTCATCTGATATTTATATTTTGATAAGCGACAATGATGAATAAAAGATAATGACACTTTGATATAATGTAAACAGATAAAAATGGTTAAGAAATGAGAACTACTCATTTCGTTCTTTTTGAATGGGGGAAGTGTGGGTGTTTTCATATAAATAAATTAGAAGTGTTTTAAATTTGATATTACTATTTAAATGGGAACAAACACATTAAGTGCTCTGATTTATTGCTTAATATTCAGTAATGAATAACTTACGGTCAATGTATGTATCTCCCAAGTACTCGGATAACTGAGTGCAAACTACTCGTCCCAGTGACTTAATCTACAATGCAGAATCAGTTTAATGAATGTACGAAAGGAATATTTTGACTAACTTCAACAAAATATTTGTTTTTCGATAATGTTCCTTAATTGATCACTACACTTTATAACTTTCATAATTTTAACGTTACGTTTTACAAAGAAACATAATAAAGCTTTTCAAGAACTTGAGAGAATAATCATCAAACAATGCGAATTTCTCTCTCTTTACTTAAATGCAAAACAGATGTTTGCAACAATAGTTTATTTAAAATAAAAATGAATGACATTCTATGTTACACACTGACGAGGGAAACAAAGATAAAATTGCATAATACAAAAGAAAGATAAAAGACATTTCACTTAGCTGTATGACAGAAGTCGACACGAACATGCAAAACAAAAAAGAATAAACACATAAGAAAGATATCCATAGAATATTGAATTTTATTGCAGTGTCGGTGCCGATTTGCTTCTGTCAGTTAAAGTTACCCTATTCATTCAATTGGTATGATTTACATGTTTATGTTTAACGAACCCACGTTCCCAGTACAATCATAACTATAAATAGTACTAAAACATTCACTACAAACGGTACAAGAGATGCCTGTATGTATGTTTGTCCATGTACCACACATACACGAAGAGAGAAAGGATATATAGATAACATTACTTGATTCAAGCGAAATACCCATGGGAAAGAATATGAAATGTAACCAATGCATATATAATCAAACCCCTTTAAGAACATCTGTATTCCTCAATAACCTGTCTTAGACAATCATATTTCTCTTGGTCTCTTGGTCTTGCCACATTTTTAATGAAACCAACCTGTATTAAAAGGTCATCTTTCTCATGCGGCCACTGTTCTTTTTTGTGGCCGCTTAAAAGAGGTTGAAATATAAATTAATGACATGTATGCAATGCACAAGGGTGAGTAATACACAGTATATCAAAGACAAGGCATGACTGGCTTGCCCCTCATGTACATGTTAAAAGTTCTCTCATTGCTTTGTTTCGGATCGTTTTGACAGGAGATCCCATCATGATATAAGCGAAATAATCAGTCTTGAGTGGTTTCGAACAGCACACAACAACACAAGCATTTGAATAAAAAACTTTTCCAAATAACAATATGGTATACACATGCATAATATGATTAGGACTGTGTAAAACATAGTGCGAAAGGATCAATGGATCAAGAACTATCAAGATGGATCAAGAACTATATCATACGAGTTATATATGTTATAGCTGATAATCGTTTTTCAAGATGCAACTACTACCAGTAGAGGTAGTAGTAGTAGTAGTAGTAGTAGTAGTAGTAGTAGTAGTAGTAGTAGTAGTAGTAGTAGTAGTAGTAGTAGTAGTGTTAGAAGAAGAAGAAGAAGAAGAAGAAGAAGAAGAAGAAGAAGAAGAAGAAGAAGAAGAAGAAGAAGAAGAAAATGAAGCAACAGCAGCAGTAAAAGAAGAAGTAGCAAATGGAAATGCTTATAATTTAATTTCTTATAAATATGTTTATAAATATCATTAAACAATAGTAAGAAAGTCTGGACTTACATTAACATCAAGATAGCCTCTCTGTATCAGTTCTTTTGATAGATAAAAAGTAAAACCGTTTTGTTTCACTTTTGTGGCAGAGTGGTAGAAATTTCTGTTTTTCTTTTCAAACGGTGTTTTACTCAAAAGCAGTAACCCAGTGGGATTGAAGGCATATTTTGTCTCTGTACATTCATTGAAGTTATCCTGAACTGTTCCATGAAATAAACAGCCTAGACAAGACTCCGACATAGACTCCATCAAAGCCTTAGCATTACACGATGTCTCTATGCATTTAAAGAGCGTATGGCGAGAGGGATCTGAGTAGCATGCATGGTCATTGCAGAGGTTAAGGACATCAATGCCAGCAATATCATCCTCTGTATAACAAGGAGGAGGGTATCTGGTTGCTTTGTGTAGACCACTCTCTGATAATTCATGGATGAAGCTATACGAGTATTCATATTTCTTCTTTAGTTGATTGGCTATTGCCATAGCGTCTCTTTCGTACCAAACTCCCTGAATTATTCATAAAACGTTTTATGATCAGTATAAATATAAAACGTTTTATAATCAGTATAAATATAAAACGTTTTGTGATCAGTATAAATATAAAACGTTTTACGATCAGTAAAAATATAAAATGAAAAATATTTAATAAACAATGTAATATTCTCTAAAGTATGATCCTACAAATATTTTCATACTTTATACATTTACTTTAGAAAAAATGAACTTTCGTCTAACTTTTGTTATTTTTATAAATCTGTTTGTTTTATAAAATTATTAAATGTATTATTACATGATGTGTATATGTAGGATAATTGAATGTTTGCCAATGTTTTATTCTGTTTACAAATTCAGATTGTAAGCAGTTTTTCACCTATAATATTTTGCGCCTAAAAGTATGATGCTTTCGTACATAGTGCTTTTCTGCTTTCCACAAGGTGAGTTACTATAGCAGGGATATAAAACATCACAGCTGTGTCAACTTTCTGCCATTTGTATGTTGCACTAATAATCTTGTTTGCCAATACAAAGATTTTATTCTCTAATGTATTGACATTAATTTGATAATAGAAGATATTAATGTTTAGACATAAGTGATTGATGTTTCTAGAAAACAGGAGATGCGTACTTTCCCCAGGCAACTTACCTCACGCCATTTGGGGTGGGGGGGGGTGGGGGGTGGGGTGGGTGTGTTTCACATAAATGCCTATGAAGTAAACGTTTTTGATTTGTATTCTGGTAGTCTAATAGTCCCCCCTCCCCCCCCTCTCTCTCTCTCTCTCTCTCTCTCTCTCTCTCTCTCTATATATATATATATATATATGAGACCTTCGGTTTCATGACTGTGCACTCTTTGCATCCGTTATATCTATCCTATCAGTTATAACGAATATAATTATTAAGTCGCTTTTGTCTCATGAGGATCACAAGTTCACAGCTAGTGCAACTGAGCGGCAGGGAATGCGTACTCCTCTTGAACTGATCTATGTGTACAACAATACCTTACAGTATTATGTAAAATGATTTGCAGCATTGTCCATACTTTCGTAGCCTTATATTTGACTAAATAGAATGATTTTGTATGAAGAAACAACCCTAAAGTCACTTGTTTTCCTCCTAAAACCAAGATTCTTAAGATTAGATTTACCTACTAAGGTAAAGATATAGTAGATATCTTTGAGGATATTATGGTTATCTTAACATTACCATTATTACTACTAAAATACATGTATTTCCGCATATGGCCTGTTTTGGAAATATTTACAGGTGACATCAACAGCACTTCTGACAAAAACATATTCTGTTTTATATATATAATCTAAATTATATATAGATTATAGATGAAGATAGATTTTGATATATGTTGGGATATTTTGCAACATGCATCTAAAATGCAAACATTGAGCTAACTTAGATGTTGTCCAAGTAAATGTCCTGGGCTAGATGTATAGATGGAAACTAGATTTTGAATAGAAAACTACATGATACCTATCAATTAGACAATATGAGCATGATCTGAAAGTGTTGTTGTATAGATGTGCAGATGATGGATAAATCCAAACCAGAAGTCCGAAAATCATGAATCCAAAGGACATACAAAATCAGTGAAAATGAAAACGAAACAGAAAAAAAACGAAAAATGTCTACTTGAAGAGCATATGAGAACCCTCTTGATGGAGTGAGATCAGGTGCCCGGGAGAGTCTGGATAACGAGATATCATATTGTGTAATAAGAGTCCATAGAACTTCCTCAATGACGTTGTTAGTCTAGACTCTGGTCGAGTAGCTTATCTGAATTTCGCCAAGCCTTCAGAACAAAGTCATTGTAATTTGAACATGCTCTTGAATAACTTATTAAATGAGATATAAATACGTCATAGGCGGGCGATGATGGAATGTTGCTCCTTATGAATTGAAAGTTTGTTATAGCGAAATTCAAATCGTTACGTTTGTCATAGAGTGAGGTGTTCAATTGACCATCAATTTCAAAAGACAACATAATATCTAAATACGAAGTAGAATTACTACTTTCTTTGGTTTCTTTGACCTCCAGTTCAATTGGATAGATAATGCTAAGGTAATCCGCGAATGAAGGATTATTAATTAAAAGCAAGTCATCTATATATCTGTAAGTGAAATTGAATCCAAGAGCCAATTGTTTCTTTCCTTGCGAAAACAAAGACTGAATGACTTCAGCTTCGTATGAATAAAGGAATATGTCAGCCAGAGGCGGGGCACAGTTAGTACCCATTGGAATGCCAATAATTTGTTGAAAAGCCTTTTCTTCGAACATCAAAAAAATGTTATCGATAAGAAAGTTCAACATTTGGATGATATCTGTTTCAGTATATTTATTTTTGGAATCAGAAATTTTCCTAACAAAGTAAGCTGTATCATCGCCTAAATATTTGAATATATTGATATTATATTAATTGTACCCTTCTATCACATGTATAAACAAGAGTGTGATCATTTTGAAAACCAATCTTTTCTCTGTAACCCCCTCAGTTTTTAGAATAATCACTGAAAATCTTTATCTTTCTGTCATGTATTGGCATCCTATATAACAGAAGATTTTTTTCACTACTTTCAGAGGAAAATGAAGGTGGTCATCACCCATTGGCGTTTGTCGTATATGTTTTTTAATATTTCTTCGAAAGCTTCATTTGATAACAAATATACAGTATATGAATATATTTTTCTTTAGGCAAATTCCTATAGTAGAAATAACGATTTATTGTAAGTAAAACACGTTTGAAATTATGTTAGTGAAGGTTCCATTTACAAATAAAGAAATATATAACACCACAACAGTGGATGCAAAATGACAAATGCATATGAAGTAAGTGCTTTAAGGCCGAAAATAACACAAATTGTTAATTATAAGAGTTTAAGGTCCCATTAATTAACAGGCTGGTATGGAATGGTGTCTTTAAATGGAATGTTAGATCCTATCCACCCACATGCAAAAAATAAATCTAAAATGCTATAGTTAAGTGACAAAATGATGCACATATTTAACACAGGAGATTCCCTTTCAATACAATAAAACATACTGCATTCGACTTTGAATACCTACAATCAAGAGTTGAATACATTAAGTTACGACAAAAAGGGTATGATTTAGCTGTGTGCAATTTAGTTTTTCAAGTCAATCAAGGTAAACTTTTCGATTTTCTTAGACAAGATTTAAGTTTAAACATGCATTATACACATCCTTTTCTTAGGAGTTTATGGAAATAAATCAAAAGTCATCCATAAAGTGATAATGTGAGGAAGAATTAACACTGCATCTCTGTGCCTCTAGTGATTCAAGGTTTTGCAAACAAAATGTACAAAAACTATAAACCACGACCTTGCAGTGAAATATGTGATAAAAACTATGTACAGTACAATGACAAACATATAAACGAATTATTTGGGTTTATATATGCTCACAATTGACACCAATCAAAGCAGACCTATTCTTTTATTACAATGAGCAATCATATAAGACTTCACTACAATATAATTTCAGAGTACTAGATACGATGTTATTACTTATCATCTGGCTTGGATATTATATTTTGATACTATATTCATACTTGTAGGCAGACAACATCACTGAAGAATTTATCGTTAATCATCTCGTTGATTAATTTCTTTCTACGTGTCTCGAATTCGCAAGTTGATGGATGAGTTTTACTGACAGCGTCGTATGGACATGCCGTGGCAGACAAGTCAACGTTGAACGTCATAAGTGATATTTCGCCATTGACCACACACAGGGTAGTAATCAACACATATACGAGAAGCAGACTGATTGACATTATGGATCTGAAATAAATCAATATAAAATATTATATCAATATTGTATACTCAGAATAAAGAAATATGATACTCCTTTTGAATTCGCGTGGGGTTTTTTTTTTGTTTGTTTGTTTGTTTGTTTGTTTGTTTGTTATTTGGGGGGGGGTTATTATTATTATTAATCTATGCTTCATAAAACATGTACTTCTTTAAATTAACGTATTGAAATAAATATGCCAAGTAGTTACACTCCTATAGATATGAAAGTATGTTTCAATAAAGACAATGAGTCGGCATAGCTCAGTCGGTTAATACAGTGAAAACGGAGGTCCAGTATCACGGTAGACATGGCATATGTATAGTAAAAACCGAGGTTCCGTGTGACGGTAGATGTGACAAAGAGTAAAAACCGAAGTCCCTTGTCATGGTAAATGTGACATAGGTACAATAGAAACCGAGGTACTGTGTCACAGAAAATGTAGCATACAGTAAAACCGAGGTCCGATGTCACGGTAGACATGGCATAAGTATAATAAAAACCGAGGTTCCGTATCAAGGAAGACATGGCATATGTAGAGTACCGAGGTGTCGTGTCACGGTATACATGACCTAGATAAATACCGATTATTGTTACAGTGGGTCCGTTGCTTAGGGCTATATTTCTGTGAATTGCATGATTCAGATACCGTCACCACATAAGTACGTAATTCAAGAGTCAAACAAAATCAATACGTGGGTCGTGTTTTCATTTAAACCTGCGAAAATCAGCTATATATGAGGAAGAAAAATAACGAATAGTTTGGTGTTTCTAATCTTCCTCATTAGCGCAAGGGTCACATAAAGTTGAGCTGTATTTAAAGACGAAAACTGAATATAAGACTTTAACAGAAAATTAGCACACGGTTCACACCTTTTACAACAGAAATTATCGCCAATAAATGACTGTGGAATCAGTCTATTTGTACCTTTTTCTTCCTGTTACTTTTGACGCTTAACTAAATAAACCTAGGTCGTTTAAGTATGTAAAAGTGAAACAGCCTTGAGATAGGACATCTTAAGAAAAGCGAGAGCTTAGTATAACGCTGACTAGGTTTGTCGGCTTAGTAGTTTTGTTTTACACAGCGTGCGTCCTGAAACCGAAATGTTATGTGTTCGAATTAATTCTGCAATATTTAATAATACGATTAAAGTTGGTGTATCTTTAATGCCGTCGTTACTAAGACGTTTTAATATAAAGTGAGTCGGCATAGATCAAACGGTAAAGAAGATTTTTTTTCTTCTGGCCAAAAGACCTTAGTTTTGAGTACCTCTCTGCTTTCCTATGTCCTGTTTTTCGTATGTTATAGTGTCAACGGAGAATTAGATCACAAAAGATACATAAAGATTCGTCACTGCTTCGCAGGGCACTAGAGATATGCAGTCGCCATATAAGTAAAGTATTGAATAGAAAAAAGCGCAAAACACAAACTCATTAAAAGAAAATTAAATCCATTTTCAACTGTAAGGATGAACATTATATAACATGAAATAGTGTCAATGCCTTTCTGGACATTTTACATACTGATTACAATTTTATGATTCACATTTAGATTTCATATCTTATACATTTTTCCCATTGTTATCTTTTTAGAGATCACTTTTTCCGGTAAACCCTATCCCCGTAAAAGGACAATAAACATTAATGAATTATGTTTTGGTACGTATCTTATATAAAATGTGTAAATTGTGTACGAGCAAAATATATATTTACATTAATTTTATTCGATGCTAAAAAATATTGCATGTTTTGACACTTATGCTATATTTCTATGTAATAATTTTGAAAAATAAATGAAATAAAGATTCCTTCGTATATTTAAAATTAAGGAAAGCGCATATAACAAATATATATTTTCATATACGAAAGAACATTGATACTTACATTAGCTCGTCTTCTTTGCCTCTGAATAAAGATAAAGAAACTGTGAACTCATACATAAATTATTGAACATGAAACTTTGTACATTATTCATTTCAGGACAAATGCAAAAATATATACACAAGATTTATACATATTGTTTTATAACATATTCAATTTGTTATGTATATATTAAATAGTAGACCTTTTCAACCAAAATAAAGAAAAAGATTTAAATACGGTTTTCACGAAACTACAGGTTTTCGATATTCTGTAAGTTTGGTTTATTTTATGAGAGTGTAACCCTTATTTCAACTGAAAATAAATTTCAGAAAAATTAGAAAATGAATTGTTTCAGGGAATTGCGTTAAGATCATGTTAACAATATTAACAATATTGTAATAAAGAATTTTGTTTCACAGAATTATAAACTAACTTCGTAATTGTACAGGAACATGAAACAAATATTTGCTTTGGATATACAAGAAAACGCATGATCAATAAAAAATGTACGTCTCATCCCGCAACAGGTTCCGGGCTTTGCTTTGTCTTTTATTATTCTAATTAGTATGTCAGATGTTACATTGTCTGGTGTTTGTTTCCTCAATATTGATTCTGTCATTACATTGTCCATAGCTTTCTTTATCATTTTGATTATTGTCGTATAAATGCATATTAAATGACGTGAATTAACAAAATCTGTTAATGTACTAATACTTAAGATCTTGAATTGTATCTTCAACTGCATTGTATTTTTAAGACATAAATTGGTATAATAGGAAGAAAATGTTAAAAAGTGGAAATAACTTTCGTGGTTAATGACCACATATTGTTTTCTTAAACTTTAAAAAAAAATGCCTACTTTATTAATAATGCACCATTTCATTTTAGATAACACTTACACTGCTGCTGATGAACTGTTAGTTCCTTAGGGATTCACCAGACATGTTTTTATTGCTTTTGTACTGACCGAAAATATATGCTTCAGAATTTCCTAAATACTCCATGTATAGGTCTTTATCTTTAGGTGGACTTTCGGTGCTTACTTATATGTCAATGTGTTAATTAAGTTTTCTCTTCAAATACTTTGGGATTTCCACAGTTTGAGCCTTAAGATAATAACATCTTCAATCATATTTTCTGTCATTGAATATTACTGTTGGCTCGGAAAAATAGTCATTCGTATGATCATACAGCTCTACTTTTTAAGTGTGACTATTCTCTACTATGTATCCAGTTTCAGCTAATGTACGCGATGTTGAAATATTTTGCACCGTTTAGTTTCAGAAATTCATGACGTATGGCTAACAACACAGAAGATGTTTACTCTTTAATGGAATAAGATCTTGTCTTGGATTTTTATGAAGCAATAAATATCTACAATGTTGAATTTTGAGGAGACTTAAAAAGATATATATTAAGCAACATTTTTTCTTTGTATTGAAGGTAATTGAACTTATGACAGTGTACACACTTTCTTTGACACCTTACTACAAAACTAGGATATCAATATAAGCTAATCACTGCTCCCAATGATGAAATTTTCGTGAATTTGGGACACGAAATATAAGACTTGTCTTTGTTGTTAAAGAAATGACAGTCTTCGTATTCTTTTCTTTAGCAACATACCAATTTATTTTAACTATTCGGAAAGAGCGTCTAATTCAACCCTCTCTCTTAGCCAAACGTCTGGCATATTCTTCACGTGAGTTCATAATATTAAAATTTTGACGTCATGTGAATGATTGTGGCTCTCTATATTTTTTGACTAAAAGATCTCCGTTTTTATTACGAACAATATGGCAACATATAACAACATGGTCACATGGATTAAACTCAGACGAGGAGCATGAAAATGGTATAGGGTTCTGAAAGCCATTCAGATTTACACATTTCATATTTTGTTTATATAGTAAAAAAAAATTTGGAAGCAAATGTTGGTGTATATTTATAGGAAAGACAGGGCGACTCCGTTATTGTGAAGTATGGAGGAATATTATCTTTAGCACACTTGTGATTTAAAATGTTACTTAAATTAAGCGAGTCATTTCCCTTACTTGCGCCTCTCATTACCGTCAACAGGCTGGTCTGAATCAACGGCTTGAAATTGTATATTACATATATTATTGTATATATACTGATAACAAATAAACGGTGGCTCAGCATTTTCAGAAATTATGGAATTTTGGATTTAACCGATCGTAAAAAAATATTAGAAATATTTATAACTCCAGAACGACGAAACGGAATTTGCTCAAAATCAAAAGGCGGCTTTCCCTACATTATCGAAGCATTCTGTATGAGTTTCATGAGAAACAACCTTTATCAATAAGTTAAAATTAAACTGAATATGAACAAGAGCAACGCCTAGCGTGGCTTAATACGCCCGTCGCTTACTTTGGACGGGATCAGCGTGAACGTAAAAACTATGGTTTTATTACCCCCCAAACTTGGGCCTCTTTGGTAACACTTGTATGAAATATTGAAAGCCAAAAGGTGGCTTCCCCTACACTATTCAAGCATTCTGTATAAGTTTCATGAAAAACAACTGACGTTTACTTTAGTTATCGAGTTAAATAGCATCTCCATAGCATCTTATCATAGTAAAATTCCAAGTTCCATAACTCCGTAACGACAAAACAGAATTTGCTCAAAATCAAAATGCCGCTTCCCTACTCTATCTAAGCATTCTGTATTAGTTTCATGAAAAACAGTTGGCATTTACAAAAGTTATTGCGTTCCTTATCATCGTACTACAACAAAAATAAAATCCAAGTCCCATAACTCCGGAACGACGAAACGGAATTTGCTCAAAATCAAAAGGCGGCTTCCCCTACATTATCTAAGCATTCTGTATGAGTTTCATGAAAAACGACTGACGGTCACTTAAGTGATTGCGTTCCACATCATCTTTTCATAGTAAAAATTAAATCCAAGTCCTATAACTCCAGAACGACAAAACGGAATTTGCTTAAACTCGAAAGGCGGCTTCCTTTACACTATTTAAGCATTCTTCATGCGTTTCATGAAATACAGCTAACGTTTACTAAAGTTATTGCATTCCATTGCGGGCGAACAGACAGACGGACATCGCCATACCATAATACGTCCCGTCTTTCGAACAGGCGTATAAAAACTACCACTATCAGAAAGAATAATTCTTTCACATTTTTATACTTAGTATAAGTACTTAGCAAACGTCTATTTTACTTTGCAACAACAATATTGCGGATTCGAAGTAGAAGCCGGTGAGGCAGGTAGAAATTATAAAATCTTTACGAGTCCGACTTCGGACGGAAAATTGACATAATACAATCGTAGAGATTCATCATTTATCAGGTCTGTATGCTCCAAGTTCCCACTTACTGCAAAATTATGTCAGCAGGGAATTGGAGCGGTGTACATAAAAGTATATTAATATGCGGCAATAGAAAAGTTGTTAATGACAATTGATTAATTTATTTTCCTGGACAATCAAGAAAAAAAATCATAAAATAAAAAGAATTAAATAAACAAACTATGCGCGGATGTTTCGTAAAGAAGTATAAAATGGTTATTTTCACTCCATGATATTGCAGGACGCCCTTTCGATTTTTTCGGGGTAATCCCCTCTCAAAAGAACTCCTGGATCCCCGTCTGGAACGACATAAAAAGACTACTGACATTTTGCTGTAAGTATATTCTAAGAACATAATGACAAATATTGCCTTTTTTAATCCTGTTTATTTCGTTACTGTAACAAAATAACTAATATATGATTTATGTACATTATCACGTATAATAACATAATAAAGAGACATTAATACCATACAGAGCTGTCGGCACCACTTACACATACAGAGCCGTCGGCACCACTTACACATATAGAACTGTCGGCACCCCTTACACATACAGAGTTGTCGGTACCACTCACAGATACAGAACTATCGGCACCACACATACATACAGATCTATTGGCACCACTCGCATTTCATTAAAATAAATAACGGTAATTATTTTGTGTCTTTAACAAAGGAAACATTTTCTTTGTCAATATTAAAAGTAAACTTAAATTAACAGGTGTTAATATAATGAGTTTTGAATTAATTTCGTAATGCTAGTGCAGCATTCTATAAAACATTGCAGAAATTTAATCCTTTAAAAGCTAGTAAACAAAATACCAAAAATCCCATATGGCTCTCCTGAGCACCTTGAACACATGAAAGTATAAGAATTTTCTCAAACAATAGACTCCACCTTGCAGAGCAAGCTAGATTTCCATATTACACCACTACATTTAAAATATTATTTACCTGCTGATTCCATGACAGAAAACAAAACATTGTAAGCGATGTAAAACCTCCAATCAACAAACAGTTCCGACAAAAAACAATACCACACCTTTCTAAAACACTATGATGCATATCATGTAGCCTATCTGAACTATCTCATTGTAAAATTCAGTTTTTTCATTAATAGAACCTGTCTTAGTAAGTATATCACAGGAGGATATCCTCCGGCCCCTGTTGATCTCCCCCCCCCCCCGGGTTCTCCTACAGACAGTGCCGTCTGAAGAACAACAATATTTATAAATCACTATAGTATTGCATCACAACCAAGTTTCATCAAAATCCCTTTCAACAGTTCTGAAGAAGCTGAAACGTAAAAATTTCACATTACAGCAGATAATGGATGAATGGATAGACAGATGGACCAACGGACAGATGAAAAAAAGCTATATGACAATAACTCACTTGCCCATCTGCTTCACGCCAACTATAGGCACTGTGAAAATGACAATATATTGATTTCAACAAGGAATGTCTATGATTTGAAATTAAAAATAGATTTTGCTTCAACCAGAAACTTAACAAAAATGTTGACGGGGCAGACGAACGGATATCGTCGATCTATAGACCGGAACTGCTTTGCAATCCGGCCAAAAATTGTACACACAAGTCAGAAAACCTGGAAAATTAAAAGTTAATCTACATAATTTATTCCCAAGTGTTATTAAAAAGTTTCCCTTTAAATAAAGGTCAAATACATGTACTATGTTTTTTCTCTTTTCAAACAATAACATGTATCTATACTCATAGTCAGCATGATAAACACTGCGTGGAAACGTAATTCTGCCTTTAAAATCCGAACGCTGATCTTAATGGGCTGTGACGTCATCTCAGAATAACCTCACATTTTAACACAGCAGGAAAACATACAAAGAAATAGTCAGTTAAATGTATTTAGTATTTTAGTATTTGGTTGTGCATAACTCTGTTTAACACGTGTCTAGTCCTGAGACGACGCCACAATCAGAAACAAATCAAATTACCGGCACTTCAAAGTGGTATAACATTGTGAAACTGACATAAATGTAGAAAAAAAAATTTACGAATACAGGCTCAGATATCTATATATACATTGTGAAGTAAAATTCACCAATTTAATCTTAATCTTTACATTTAACCTTTAATATGAATATTTGGTAAGATTATCTCCACACATGTCGACAAAATTACAGTAATGTTACAGTATATGAACTACGTAACTAACAAGTCATGGGGATGCCCTTTTTGTGACCTTGACCTTTAATCTTTTCCTCTGAAATCTATATACATGTACTTGTTCTTCCCATCATTCTGCAGCTGTTTATGGATGTGATACCAGTTAGTTGTAAACCTTTCGAGCTGTGGGGTGTTGATGGATGGATTACAGACACAAATATACCTGTACTACTCTTCACAAGAACATTATACACATGTAAATGAAGGTAAACTACATGTATCATATTGTTGATAAACTATCATAAAGTAGATACAATACCATATGAAATGTTATAATTTATCATGTTTAACTATCACTTCATGATTTTATAACATAGATACTTTATAATATTACTACATAATTGCTTTGAAATTAGTCACAAAAGGGTTTCTCTATTTCAACAGCATTATACACAGTAAATTCTAGGACTATTTATGGCATTCACCTTATAATTCTGTGTTGTAACTGATGCTTAATCAAGTCATAATGAATGATCTACTCTTTAATGTCATTTAATACATAATGCATGTTTTACACAGTTGGTTTTATCTCAACAATTTTTCAGTCATATCATGACATGGTACAAGAGGTAACTAATCTCTTATTTGCACTGCTGCAATCGCAGAACAAAACCTGGATTACCTTTGACCAATTAACCAAGTATGGCCCTAGCATAAGTTAAAACATGGAAAACTAGAAATACATGAGCGATAACTTTTTCTATATTTTTGACAAACCTACTTGGAATGTTAGAACTTTATTCAAGAATTCTTTATACCAAAAATATGTCTAACTACATGATATTCAAGTTTCTAAAACAGAATCACACCTTCTTACATTATTTTATACCTTATGTTTCATAAACCTTCATCATGAAATATATAAATAAATGTTTGTACTTTTTAATTGTATCAATACTACAAGAGAATCTCTTTGACTTTCATGCACATAAAGTACTTTTTTTTTGGTGAAAAGTTTTTGTTAGAAAAAAGAAAGGATCTAGTCTTCTGCATTCGTGTAGTCATAGTCTATTGCACTGTTCTCAAGGAAGACTGTAATTGGTGTGAAAGATGTCTTCTGGTGACTAACTGAATTGGTGGGTGTAAATGGGAACGAGGAAGTTAAATAGGTAGAACATAAAACATCTGGTGATTTAGGTGTATCTATTGCTAAACTGAATACCAGGTCACTTTTAGGTCTAGTTAGAGAGTTACTTCCCTTGGAATTTGTTGTTAAATAATCAAGTCTATGTTGCAAACACATGATTTCTTCTACCATCAAACATTGTTGTAGATACTGAGATGGATTTCCTCCCCCTACAATCTGTGCCGGAGCCAGCCACCTTAAGTAACACTGACTCCATAATTTGATTGCTGGTGCACGGGTTAGAGGCCTCAACCTATGGAATGTGCCACATGGGTGTACAGTCTTTTCTGTTAGAACTTCACCTCTCTCTGAGTAAGTATGACCTAAAGATAGGGCGTAATGCTGCTCTCTAGATCTTGACTTGTTCACATTCTGCAAACTTCTATTTGCAATTTTAATTGCAGAGTTAAGCTGCCTATTTGTTTCTAAAAGATAAAGTGGATTATTGAAAAAGGATTGGTCCTCCTCTCTGTACTGTAAGTACCACTGCCATACTGAGGGCAATCTGAAGCGTTTCATGCATCGACCATCCAAGTGAAATCGGGATCGTTGATGAAAGCCATCAAAAAGGAATGTTTCAAAAATACCTATTGAAGTGCTATCCCACAATGTCACAAGATATGTTTCAGAAAAAGCAAAGCATGATGGGTATTGAAGAGTGAGTTGCCATACACAGTCCAAAAACAGCAAAAACACTGGACACTGAAAAAAAAAAATATTTTTTAAAATTTATTCTATTTTCTAAAGAATGTTTATTGCAAAATTTTCATTCATGACTTTTGAATTATAATAAAAGACTATCAAATTAGATGAAATTTCTTGAAATCTTCCATTAACAATACGATATAATAAGATCAACACTTGGTATCTAAGAAAAATTTGACCACATGGCCTTTAACTAGTAATTTTTTGAAAATATACAATTCGTTACATAAAATCCATTGCCTCTGTTACAAGCGTTCATCATAAATAAAGAAGCTTAAAAGTATGAAATCTCAATAGAAAATATACATAAGCACTAAATAAGAATGCAGGATATTACCATAAAAATACTCAAATAATAAAGAGGAAGTCCTCTAGGATACATACTAATTTATATTATTTATAGTATTATTTTCTGAGAACCACTAGCTAAAAGCCAAGTACTTGTAAATTTTTAGATACAGAGTATCTTTGCTATCATACTAAATTAGACATTTTCTAAATTATGCTTTATTCTTGGTATGCAAGAGAATATTACATTTTGCATTTTAAAAAGTGGCAATTGGATTTTCACTTCATAACATTTTCAAAAATTAGAAGAGAGTTCTAAGGAAAATAAACATGTTACAGATCTGAGTGAAATATAAGCATGCTCCAGGAGCTGTAAATCTCAATTTATGAATCTGTATCAATTCCATGTGTGTTCTTACAATAGACTCTTTCAGTCATAATCATTCCAAATATAAATCTCTGAGAAGAAATACGACTCCTAGTACATATAGTTTATTTTAATCCGTTTAATTTGTCAGACAAAGTCCAAGGTTGGATTATTTACTTCTTGTGTGGTCAAAAGAGTTATATATCAAAGGAAATCACAGAATCCGAAGTAAATTTGTCATCATTGGCTGACTTTCTAACTTTTACAGACCAGGCAATATATCTAGAATAGTCAGAAGAGAAAGACAACCCAGTAACACGAGATTAAACCAATGATACATATCTTACCTGCTCCACGATTCCTTGCTGTTGAATGAGACCTCCCCCTCGCTGGAAAGGATAACCCATGGCAACCCATTCTCGCTGAATGAGGGACTGAAATCCCAAACGTGTACGTGTAGAGGGGTCCAAGAGTATCTGAGTCAAACTTGACATAAGGCAACAAAGATGGCGACTATCTGGTTCTGTAATTAATCAAATATTAACATTATTAACTTCTCTCTTTATAAGTAACAAAATATCATGTGAAAACCATGCATAGGATGAAATGACAGAATGAGCAAACACTGAATGCCATTGCCATTTAATTGCATAAGCATATACATTGGAATACCAAATTGAACTAAAAAGACAGTATTATTTGACATGTCTTTCACTAAAACACTACGTTTTAGTGTTATGCAGTCTATATGAGGTAAAAATTTTCTCTGATGATGGATTCTTCCTACAACTGGGATCAGTTCAAATCATTCACTCTGGGTTTGATTCCTTAATTAAACCACTACAGTTGGGTGCAGTCTTATGCACTTCATGTTTGCTCTTTTGTCCAGAACACCAGTCATAACAGTCAGTCAAGTGCACTCAGTATAAAGTTCACCCCTGCCCTATGTTAAAAGTAACTCTTCCTCCTAGAGCAGTTACAATGTATCACTAACACCATGTTAACTTTTTTCATATAGCTATTAAATTATCCATTTCATATAAAATGATAAGATCAATTCTTTAATTATGTGTTTTGGGATAGCATTCATATAAAACACAATTAAATTCTTCTAAATGACAAGATTCACTGACCCCCTAAATTGGCCTAAATGAGGAAACTAATCTGAAATAATTGTTTGCACTTCAGACGATACTTCTCTACTTACCAAATCAAACTATGCAGTTAATGTTTATATCTCGTAAGGAAATAAATTCCACCAAAGACCACTAAAAATATCTTGTAAGGAAATAAATTCCACCAAGACCACTAAAAAATGGAATCTTAAACAAAATCAGCTCAATTTGAATACGGGTGCATGCAAAAACCAAGGCTACATTTTTGTCACAAGTAGTTTACCAAACAACAAATGAATCAAGCAAAGAAATAAAACTGGGTTAAGCTTGTTCTCTATATGCCTTTGCTCCACCTTTAAAAGGGTATGACTGAAAAACAACATTTGTTGAGGACCAGTAGTACCTGATGCTTACCAAATTTGATCAAAACCCTTCCATTACTTCTGATGGAGATACTCATGTCAGAGCTCAAAATAACATAACAGAAGTGTACCTCCAATTCATAATTAAAAAAAACACATTATTTTTAACTCTTATTCTTTACATTAACATTTATTTCTCTGAAATCTGTTATATCAATTATCTGAGAAGGTTACAAAAAAGACAAAATCAAAAAGATAAAAACAGTTGTTTGTGAAACACTATGCCAACAGTGACAACAAAAGTGTGTCTGGGTATTCAATGTGTACTACTTTCATTTAAATATCTCTGAGCAAACTTCAGTTATTCTGAGGCAAGAAACATACATGTATGCCTGAATAAAGGCTATTTTCAGCATTCAAAGTACCATAACTCCACAATCATGACACATAATTTCATACAAAAAAAGTTTTCCTTAGGTCCAGGCACTGCATGTTTTATATTATCAGTTAAATCTCTCAAGACAAACTAATGCATTGTGAGACATAGAGAGTGCTAGCATAAAACCTCTGTTTAGCAAGTAAGTCACAGTCAAGATCACTAGGTCATTGATTCTGGTGTCATCTGACAGGGCTTCATTAGAGAGTACACATGCCAAATAATAAGTCATATGAAGTATCTTTTATGGTTTGAAAGTTATGTCAAGCTTAAATCATAAACAGACAGGAAAAAAACAATGTGTTCCTGATCTTTTGATTTGAGGACATAAAAAGCAAAACCATTTTACTTTCAGAATGAAAAAATACAAAAGCACTTCTTAAGACATCTTTGGACATCATTCTGATACAATGGTTTTGTCACTCCTTTGCAGTCATTGTGAGAGGTTTTTCGAATGAGGATACCCTCTCTACCCTGTATAAGCCTGCAGTGGATCCAACCCTGAACCCCCCCCCCCCCCCTTATATCGCTCGCCTGAATACCTAGAAGATTGGTCATGCAGGAAGAAAAAAGTCAATAATTTTGCATTACTGTGACTAAGTCAACAAAAATGTTGAAAATATGTCAAATCCTATTTCAGATCAGAATAAAAACGAACAACACTTTTTTTGCAAATCCATTCAGGTGATTTTGATATTAAGCATTTGCTTTGTCTCTGCAAGATGTGATTCAGGAAAACAAGTTTCTTTAGGTGGGGCCTTTTGTTGACTGATTTCAAGTCTGGGTCATGAACAACAACTGTGTCAAAAACTGTCCAGCAGAAGTTAAAAATGTGAAGAATTGTCACTATACATCCTCTTTTGGAAGTCTTAAAAAATTCATAGAAAATCGAAACATTGAGATATTGACAAAATACTTTCCAAAAAAACATTCCTTACCATAATCATGATCACAATAGTCCATAAAAAATCATCATTATCATTAAAACTAGGAAATATGACACTTTTCAGCATTGAAATCACCAAGTCCAAAAAAAGGTCCGAAAAAGTTATAAAATTTGATTTTGGAAAGGAACCAAAATGACAAAACTTCTTCACTCATCCCTCTAGATCATTTCTATGCATTCTGTTTGTCTCTGTATACAGCAAGTATGAAGAAGAAGATTGTCAAAGGAGGGTACTCTTTTGTGACCTACTTTTGACTGTGGTGGTGCCACCAGTAGAGAGGTCTGGATAAAAAACAACAGAATTTGAAAGGGGTTAAATATGATTAATATAACCAAGTTTTATTAAAATTTTTCCAACATTTTGCAGAAAAAGTTGTAAATGTGAAAAATGACCAACCCAACCCCCCCCCCTTTTTTTTTTGAAGTCTTAAAAAAATTATAAAAATTCTAAAAACTGATATATTGACAAAATTCTTTCACAATAATATTCCTTACCATAATTATGATCAAAATAGTCCATAAGAAATCATCATTATCGATTAACTGAAAAACACGAGACTTTTTTGCCTTGAAATTATTAAGTCCAAAAAAAAAAAAAAAAAACCATCAGAAATTTGATTTCGGAACAGAAACCAAAAAACACCAACACTTCTTCACCCGTCCCTCTAGATCATTCCTATGCATTCAGTTTGTCTCTGTATGTACCCAGTCTGAAGAAGAAGTTCGTCAAAAGAGGATATCCTCTGTGACCTACTTTTGCCTGTGGTGGTGCCACCAATTGACAATTTGGGACAAAAAACAACAACACTTGTAGGGGACCATGAGTACTTTATTCCTATCAGGTTTATTAGAAAACTGTTCAGCGGTTCTTGAGAAGAAGTCAAAAATGTGAAAAGTTTACGACAGACGGACAGACAGCACGCTATGACTATAGCTCACTTGAGCCTTCGGCTCAGGTAAGCTAGGAAAAAAAACAGCAATACTTGGAGATCTTGAGTACTTCATTCTACGAATATTCATCGTAAAGCTTTCAGTGACCCTGTATAAATCACCTCTAACGAGACATGGAACCTTGTGTTTACGATCTCTTGAAGACTGGACACAGATGAACCACAGGTATGAAACAAACATGGGACCTCTCAGTCACAAACAAAGCACTTTGATGAGTAGGCTGATCATACAGTTGAAAAAATAAAATGGTTATATATGTATTGAACTCCATACAATCTGTTTCTCTGATTAGTTCTACAACATAACAAGGGAACCTTGCTGTAACTCATTACACTGATCATTCACAAACACTTTCATCCCATTATCTATAAATATGACAGACATAAGTCTGAAAACCTGATTTTTTACAAAGGGTAGTAACTCTTGTAAAAGTAGGTCAACCAAGAACAAAAATTAAACTATGACAAATAGACAGGCAGAATGTAAACCTCTAATCCTCCAGTTTTACAAGTGGAGAACTGATAATTAAATCAAGTATAGTTTCATTCTATGTTGATAAGTTTTTACAATATTGATAAATTATCAGATATTTTTCATTTTCATACTAAAATATATTAAATATTATATTAAGTTAACCTAAACATTTAATTAAAAATCTTATAATATGGATCACTAGTATTAATATTTGACATGGTAGGAAACTCTAACCTACATGTCCTCAGTATTTAGTTAATAAAGCAGAAAATGAATGAACCATGAATCAAGAAATATGACATTGAGGCTAAAAGTAAAGTACCTGGTATGGGTCATCATATTTTGATATTGTTGATTACTTCTGTTAGCATATTGGGGATAAAGAAAGTAATGTATTTGGACCTAGCTTATACCAAAAATTAAACTGCCAGTCTATAGGTAGGTAGAATAATGAATTTGATGAACACTGTTGACTGTTATTATATATTCATATTGCCATACAGTGTAGCATAAAACATTGCAATGACTTTTATTATAACTGACATGTTTTACCAATATGATTATCATAAGGTTAAGGACACATAGAGATCATCTACCCTTTATGATAAGTATAATTATGATTATAATATACTGAAACATGGTGATCATATACCCTTTAAGATAAGTATAATTATGATTACAATATACTGACACATGGTGATCATATACCCTTTATGATAAGTATAATTATGATTACAATATAATGACACATGGTGATCATATACCCTTTATGATAAGTATAATTATGATTATAATATATGGACACATGGTGATCATATACCCTTTATGATAAGTATGATTATGATTACAATATACTGACACATGGTGATCATATACCCTTTATGATAAGTATAATTATGATTATAATATATGGACACATGGTGATCATATACCCTTTATGATAAGTATGATTATGACTGTAATATACTGATACATGGTGATCATATACTGAAACATGGTGATCATATACTGATACATGGTGATCACCTACCCTTTATGATAAGTATGTGATTGTAATACACTGACACATTGTGATCGATCACTTAACCTGTATGGCAAGTACATGTATATGACTATACTATAATGAAACATGACAATACTAATCTGTATGGCAATTCAATGACCACAACAATTAACATACTGATACATTGTGATACCACACCTGTATGGTAAGCATAAAATTACCATGACTCATGAATGATAATTATACAGTATAACTGTATGATTTACCCATATTAAGCCATCACCAACCGAGCACAGTGACTGTTTGACTATAATTTGATGTTATAATTTGGTGTTATAATATGTTGATGCATGCCATCATGTATGGCTAAATCCGTAAGTCTTGAATCCCGATTTATTTATTGACAAGTGGTTATCACCTACCCTGTATGATTACTGTGTGATTATCAGCTAATGTATCAGCAACTTTGTTGGCTACTTGTAAACACTGTGCGACATGAGCTAGCCAGTGTGTTCCTTCTACTGAAGAATTCCAACTGACATCTTGAACAGCAAAGTCTTTCCTTGTATCTTTTTTTATAGAGAAGATAAAGAATGGCATCTGTTTGAACACATATGTGTTAAGGGATTGGACATATATGTGTTAAAAAATTTATTTTCTTCAAGATTTCTTAATGTTACTTTCATTTTAAAAATATAAGTACTGCCACATCATTAATCAATTCAGCAATAAATGAAATTAATGCATTTGAGCTCTATTTCATGCTACTATCAGCTTGATCTTTTGCATCTATTATTTTAATTTTATTTTTTAAATTACTTAGGCACAAAGTGTGATGGAAATTAAAGATGAGATATTAAGTATCAATCAATTATACAAGCAATGCTCTATAAAACACATACACTTGTAGAAGAGACTAAATACCCCCTTGGTAAACATACTATTATGACAAGAGTTTATTTACCAGATGTATCAATTAAAATATCTACCTATTCAAATTGAAGCAGGAAGGATTGTGTCTGGGGCAACAAAATCTAGTTCACACTCTATAATTCTGGCAGAGTTGGGATGGGAAACTTTAAAGAGCAGAAGATACAAACATAGATTGATCACTTTCTTCAAAATGATAAAACACCAAGCACCAAGCTACCTTCAGACACTTGTACCAACAAATATTGGACAGGCAACACAAAGACATCTCAGGACAAGCAACCACATACAGGTTTCATTTTCTCGCACCAACAGACATCAAAATTCATTTCTTCCAATAACTATTCAAGATTGGAACTCATTGCCAGAGGAAGTTAAATCACTTAATTCAGTAAACTCTTTCAAAACATATTTGGATAAAGACAAAACAGCAGTCCCAAAGTATTACTCTGTTAGTGAGAGAAAATACCAAATATTACACACACATCTTAAGACTTGGATGCAGCTCTCTGAACTCCGACCTTTTCAAAAACCATATTTCTGATTCCAGTTTATGTCAATGTGGACAACAAGAAACTGTCCACCATTATTTTTGGTTCCATTTTGGTTCAATTTTTCTTATTAGTGTATTGAGTACTCTTCAATCAAAGTATGTATGTGTTAAGTCTAACCTTATATATACAAATCATTTATTTTTTTTTCTATCATGTTTACAAATTGGTCTAAATTGTATTTGTTTTTCTTGCTAACATCTCTTTGGTCATTCTATTTGTTTTATATTGAAATTTACATGTATCTGGAGCGAGCTTTATATAAGTCATTGTACTTGTTGCTCAATCCAAAATTATTTATGCTATATTTATAATTGTCTTGAAAATTACCCAATAAATACTGTTTATAGCAAATATCTACCTATGAAACAGAGTTCTTTCAGCTTTTCTTGACTTTGTTGTAGGTCTTTAAGTGAAGGACATTCCTTAGATAGGTCTACAATAATTGGAATGCCTTTGTCACAATCTGCCAACTGTATAGCTGTCATGTATCTGCAGTTATCATAATATTAAGTGTATTGGAAAGGGAAAAAAAAGAAATACATGAAAATTTAAAATCAATTATTCTTGCTGACGATTTACTACAAAATTGTCAATTTCTAGTGTTACAAGTTTCAAAACATTTTCTTCTAATATTGATTTCATTATATAATTTTAGAGCTGCATAAAAATGCTAACACACATCATGTTCATAACTATTCTAAAAATTCATCTTATTTCATGTGTTCTCTCATGAAATAGAAATATGTTTCCGTCATAATATAAATCCTGAATGTATCCAAAATAAACTCATGATGATACATGTATAGATATAATCCTGTTTCCATTTCATTTTACTTGTCAAGTAAGGGCTCTCTCTCTCTCTCTCTCTCTCTTGGTATACTGTTTTATCACATCTTGTTATTTGAATGTTTCAGTTTCTGTCACAATATTTTTAAAATATACAATGCATACTAAAATTTTGAAAGTTGGGGTATGTATCTTCAAAATAAGCAGAAAAACCTGGAACATTTACTTAAACATTTATAAGTAAACATAGAAGGGGGGATAATAAAGCCTCTGTTGGTTATTGGTGATCTCCCTAAACACAAGATAGCTGGATTTGAACATCAAAACAATTCATAACTATAGGCATATCACTAAAATTTTGCATTTGCTACGTCAATACATATTCATCAAAAGCCATATGGAAGGTTATCAAAATAAAAGAAATATATATGCTGTAATTTCAATACTTAAACCTTCTATTAACTACATTAAAACATTGTTATTCAATTTTAATTGTTTCCAAAATTTCCATTACAGGGATTTTCCACCCTGTTGAAGGAGACCAAAATGTGGCCCCATTCTTATTCAAATATATTAACTATTTTCCCAATTTGTTCATAAAAATGGTCAATTATTTGTTGACAAAAAACCAAGTTACATTTGTGGTCATAAAGTAAAAATAGAATGATTTTTTAAATTATGAATTATCTAATAAAGAGATCTAAAAAAGATTCTGAATGATATCTAATAGAAATTTTGAATAAAGATTTCAATGAATATACTTGTACACATGTATTATTTATGAATGTTTTAGAAAAAAAATTCCCAATTAGGGTAAAATGTCCATAAAATTCTTGATGCAAAAGGCCCAAGCCCCATTCACAAAGAAGTGAGTAAAATCCTGGTGTTAAAAATTATAATGATCAAAGTAAACAATGCAATTCAATCTACAACCAGTTGCACTTATTAACTGCTGTTACCTAGAAATTTATGAAATGTATCTTATCTAAGGTAAAAAGTAAAAAGAGAAAAACATAAGAAAAAAGGCAGAGGGATAGCTTTAGGTATGTCATTTACTCATGTACATTTGCATGAAATTGCACATCTGTACATAACTGTATACACTTTAGTACATTTTCATACAAATATACAAAAGTAAACAACACATACATGTATACTGCATTCTAACATGACTTGAGAATTTTCCCCTATATGTCCCATAGAGTTCCACTGTGCATTATTCTCCAATATATTCATGGTTAGAATCACCACGCCTTACTAGCAGTCACGACGTTAAAAAGCCCCGCCCATTGGTATTTTGACCATGTCAATAAACTCAATATGTAGATTTTCAGAAAACCAATATAGGTCATGTCATTTAGGTTTTCTGAAAATCAAATTCTTGATTTTTACATCACATGCACCACTGTTGTGTGCATGGTCTAAATTTATTGTTGTTGACATAAGATATTAATATTTACGGTAAGTACTTATCTAGTTCATGTCAGAATAGAAACAATGACGTCCTAGTCATTATCTAATGTCCAGTAACCGCCCCTCGTCGCATTAACCCATCAAATTATCACCTTGCAGCTTCGCGGCTCGGTGACTATTTGATTGATTAATGCGACTCGGAGCTGTTACTGGACATTAGATAATGACTAGGATGTCATTATTTCTTAAATAAACATATCTTAATATGAAATCATATCACTTTAAATAAGCCGGTGTGGCCTAGTGGATAAGGTGCTCGATTCGTGATCGAGAGGTCCCGGGTTCGACTTCCGTCCTGGCCACACTGGTGTTCTGTCTTTCGGATGAGAAAGTAAAAACCGAGGTCCCGTGTCACGGTAGGTGTGGCACGTAAAAGATCCCTCACTGCTATGGGCGGGTCCATGGCAAAGGTCTAAATTTGTGTGCAATGCATCAGGCAGATGCCGTCACCATATACGTGAAATAATCGTGGAGTGACGTAAAACAATAATCAATCAATCAATATCACTTTAACCCTACATCATTTTCTACCTGAGGTCTCCTTGCATTAACATACCACTTTCAACCAAAAGAGAAGATGCTGAAACTAAGTAAATTCAACTTTTTTGCATTTCAAATACCTTTAATTAAAGGAGTATTGGTACCTGACAATACCGAAAATTTCAATAATTTAAAATACATGTATAATGGAGTAACATAACAGTAGCAGATACTACTGTTAACTAAACAATTTTTACAATAATCAAATTAAACCTTAAAATGCATCTCTTTGCTTTCATAGCAATCAAAACTTTAATCTTTCAAGTCTGGGTTTGTGGTATTTCAGATAAATGAGTAACCTTCCTAATCATACATGTCATATGTCCCGGCTGGACGCTAAAAGTTCGGGAAAATTGACCTTTTAAAATGTGTCCTGGCGAGACACAACATATTTCATAAAATGTTATTTCATCCCGGAATTCACGAGTGTTGCCATTTTGTCTTTACGAAGTCTCATTATGAGTGAGATCTGGGCCACATATGATTATCAAATCATCATCAGGTCATATAACAAATAGCAGATCAGCTGGTTAATGGCTGTATTTGCCTGAATGTATATTTTGATTGAGATTACTGCTAATTTTTTTTAAATGAAGTGATTATAAAGCTAAAAAAATGGTTTTGTAACAGCAAAAAAGCTTTTAATATTTAAGATAACAACATAAACTATATTTTGCCAATACAGTCAAACTTCGATATCTCGAACACTGATATCTTGAATACCCCGGATATCTCGAAGTCGAACGTTGGTCCCGAAAAAAATCCTTCATATTATGATTAAATTCACCCCAGATGTGTCGAACACCGATATGTCAAATACCATGCTTATCTCGAATACATTTTCAAGTCCCGAAGTTCTTATTTACCCAGTTTATCTCGAAGTTGTCTTCTTATTGACAATATCTTTCGCGGTATTTACCTTAGATGACAAGTCGCTCGCGTGTTGTGATTAATTGACCGTGTTGTTGTTCAGAGCCACAGTTATTACATAATCAATCGCATCTATGTGTACCATGTTATTTTTACCAAATATTAGTAAATGATGGTAGCTTATCAAATTCGATATAGAATTAAATAATTTATATTAACTGTACTTAGCTGCATTTATTTTTAAAAAGAAATTTCTTAAAAGCTGTAATTCAATGCTCTTGGCAAGAGCACTGAATTACAGTTTTTTATAGTGTTTATTCCCTTTGGAATTAAATGAACAGAATTTAAAAAATTTCTATATATTGTTCATTAATTCAGTGTTACTTTGAATTCATGTGTCTAAGTATTTTTATGCAAAGTACTAGTAGTAAAATAAAATTATGACGTGTGTTTCTTTTTTTTCTTATGTGTTAGCCTGTCCTCGGTGTAAGATATAGTATAAGACAATTATATCCAGATTTGAATTTAAATTATGATATTACTGAAAAGGAAACATGACATTTTCAATTTAGGAGTATATTCTCTTATATTCATAAAATATGAAAGGTATGATGAGATTTAGAGTAATTATTTAGGAACAATATGCACATCTTCATGCGTATTTATTGGTAAATACATGTATATTTCATATATCTACTATGATAATCACAAATGTCAAATGAACCGGTGTACATTAACGATTGCAAGATTTGTTATCCTACATTCGAAATTTGGATATCTGGAACTACGGATATCTTGAAGTATTTTCTATGGTTTCACTGTACATATAACACATGGAAAATGTCCAAGAATTTGGTGAGGTATGTCCCAAAAATTTTACCTCTATCCAGGAAAAAATCCCTGAATAGCCCTGGAGAAATATGGCATGTATACCTAATGCACTTGTCTATTGGGTAAGTGGTTCGAGTATAATTTCCACAGCCCTGTTACTTACTTGTCTATTGGGTAAGTGGTTCGAGTATAATTTCCACAGCCCTGTTACTTACTTGTCTATTGGGTAAGTGGTTCTAGTATAATTTCCACAGCCCAGTTACTTACTTGTCTATTGAGTAAGTGGTTCGAGTATAATTTCCACAGCCCTGTTACTTACTTCTCTTCATAATCATCCATGTCATAATCAAGGATAAGTTCTGCTTTTCTTACTAAGCTTGCACCATTTGTATGTGTATAACACCAGGTCTGAAAAAAACATACCCAATGCATGATCAGACACTGTATCTGCACATTATAGTGACACATATTCAACATGCACTTTCCATACACATGTAAATTATATAGATGCAAAGAACTTATTCCCCATGCATAATATTCTACTACAAATTGAACAAGAGCAACGCCTAGCGTGGCATAATACGCCCGTCGCTTAATTCGGACAGGATCAATTCGCATTTGGCATGATTTTCATGAAAAACATCTGACGTTTACTGAAGTTAATTGCGTTTCATAGCATTTTATCATAGGAATAAGTCCAAGGGCAATAACTTCTGCAGAAATGGTCCTATCCAACCCATCTTGGAACTTGACCTGCAAAAAAAAAACTTGAAATTTTTTAGAACTAGTCCCCTCTAATACCTCCCCCCCCCTCTCCTAAAATTAAAAATTTCTCAAAAATGAAAAAAAAGATATCAATACCTGTAAATTATGTGGAAGTTGGTACATTTTACTTGTTTCATGGTAAATTTCATAATGTTTTTACAAAAATTAGATTTTTAATGAATTTTCAAAACAAAATCTTGAAATTTATAAGTGCAAGGGCCATAAATCCGTCAAAAGTAGGTCAATCGTAACAAAACTCGAACTGGTACTGACGCTGCTTGGAATAAAGCTGTATACCAAATTTCAACTCAATATCTTGAAAGACGTCCAAAAAAAGTCTGGAAAACATGACCTAGGACATATGGTCACCCCCCTACTAAAATTATAAATTTCTCAAAAATGAAGAAAAAGATATCAAAACCCGTAAGATATGTGATAGTTGGTACATTTTACTTGTTTCATGATAAATTTCATAATGTTTTGTCAAGAAGTAGATTTTAAATGAATTTCTGAAAAAAATGTTGAAAATTTTAAGTCCAAGGACCATAACTCTGTCAAAAGTAGGTCAACCTTAACGAAACTCGAACTGGTGTTGACGCCGCTTGAAATAAAGCTATATACTAAATTTCATCGCAATATCTTGAAAGACGTCCAAAAAAAGTCCGGAAAACATGACCCCGGACAGACGGATGGATGCACGGACGGACGGACAGCGCCATAACATAATACGTCCCGTCTATTGGACGGGCGTATAAAAATACATTGTAATGATTTAATTATAGGGAGATTCATTCTCTGAATTTTTATGTCCATAAAGCAAATGACATCTAAAACGTAAAATAAAAAACAAATTCCAGAAATACACTGCTAAAAGAAAGACAGATTGATGACATACAGATTGATAGACACCATGAAATCAGTAGACTTTCCTACAGCTTCAATGATACCCAGTCAAAACTCTACACGTTCAACAACGATGAAACTTCATTCTGCTGCTTAATTCTGTGTCATTCATGATTTTTACCTTATTCTTCTTGAGTTATGCAAATGCTATATAATATAGCATTTGCATAACTCAAGAAGAATAAGGATGTAGCAATATATGTAAAGAAATTTGGACTCTCAATAAGTCAAGTCATTGTTGTCATATCAAATGTCTCATGTAAATATATTATATATACAAAACAATATGAAAATGAGAATTATGTCTTACAGGTACTCTTCTCTCTGTGTATTGCTGTGATGCATTCAGTAAATCATTGTTCAGCATACCGCCAGGTACAACAAATCTCTCAGGTAAGCTGGATAAATATCAATAAACATTTTATATACTTATATATATATATATATATTTTTTTTTTTAGAGGAAGTTGATTTTGACATTTACTATTATATTTTATCAAAGTACATGTATATTAACTGCAATTAAATTGTTTGTTTTGTTACATGCCATTCAAAGATAACTGCACTTACATAGAGGTGGTAATTGCTTGTCCACCCAAAGCAGTAAGGGATCTTTTACATGCTAATATATATTGTGACATGGGGTCTCAGTTTATATCATGCTTCTCAAAGGACAGGGAGGCAGAAGATGTATATTGTGACATGGGGTCTCAGTTTATACTGTCCTCCTCAAAGGACAGGGAGGCAGAAGATGTATATTGTGACATGGGGTCTCAGTTTATACTGTCCTCCTCAAAGGACAGGGAGGCATAAGATGTATATTGTGACATGGGGTCTCAGTTTATACTGTCCTCCTCAAAGGACAGGGAGGCAGAAGATGTATATTGTGACATGGGGTCTCAGTTTATACTGTCCTCCTCAAAGGACAGGGAGGCAGAAGATGTATATTGTGACATGGGGTCTCAGTTTATACTGTCCTCCTCAAAGGACAGAGAGGCAGAAGATGTATATTGTGACATGGGGCCTCAGTTTTTACTGTCCTCTTCGAAGGACAGGGAGTCAGAAGATGTATATTGTGACATGGGGCCTCAGTTCATACTGTCCTTCTTGAATCGGTAAGGGATCTTTCACATGCTATGCATACTGTGACATGGGGCCTCAATTAATACTGTCCTCCTCAAAGGACAGAGAGGCAGAAGATGATAAATCACCTTAACAAGATCCCAGCTGACTGCCAGAATAAAACCTGGGTTCTCAGATCTGTAGTCCAATGTGGTAATACTGGAGCAACTTGCTCCTCAAAAAAACAGCAGTCCTTATGGGACAAATAGCCCCTGCAGTATCATAGGTTGAAATATGCAACAATTCATCCCAAAATACATCACTGATATAAGTGTAATGGATGTCCCACTTGTACATTTTGAGAAACTTGTTTTGTTAAACTTCTTAACTGGAAACACAGACAGACAGGGTGATTCCTATAAACTGTTTTGAGGGAATGAGGATAGGGAAATCAATATGGTGAGAATTATGGCTACAGCAATATGAATTATGTACTAGAAATGGGAAATCTGGATTTATACACGAATGATAAAAGTGTTTTTTTTTCCTAGACAAGTCACGAAGGTTTTTAAATTGGATATATTTCATGAGTGGAAAACACCATACAAATACTAAAGATCAGACCTAGTAGATATGGTATATCCACTGTTGATGTCTGTCACTCTCCAACGTGAACATCTACAGCGTTTTATCTCCTTTTCCCAGTCAGAGGCATCTTCATACAATGGTGTATCATAACGTATTCCGTTTTCTAGAGAAAAAAACTTAACTTTACACATCGTAGTTATTAAAAGCAAACTGAAAGATAAAAAAGTAATATCATAACATAAAGTAACTAATGTTCACATAAACATAGAATAAAACAGCAAAATCATTCCGGATCATGATAATATATTATATCACATTCAAGATCTTCTGTATGGTCTGTAATTTCCATATTTACACAGCTGAAACCAAAACAATGCTTATGGAACAAATACCCCTTCAGCAACAACTTTGATGATAGGCTGACTGTGAGCCAGACTTTGGGTTATAATAATAAAACACCTTTCTGTCATGGGGGGAAAGGAATGAACAAAGTGTGTCCCAGGTTGGTTCCTTGGTATCATAATGGACTTAAACTCTGAGGAACCAGATTCGATTCCGTCAGCTGCTCAGATTCTCTAAGCTGATTTATCATTTTCTGTATCTCTATTCATCCTCCACATAAGACTGTATAAACCAAGGTCCCAAGTCATAGCATATCTTGGCTCAGTGCTTCTGGTAGGTCAACACACACAGAAAAGGACAAAATTATGAAGCAATGCACCAGGATGGTGCCATCACCATGTAACCTTAGAGTGGCATGAAAAATTACAAACAAGAGTATCAGTAAAACTGATGTATGCTTTACAACGGCAGTTATGATGCAGGAAATTGATGACTCAATTCATATACAAAAATTCAGTTAAACTGATGGATACTCCAAGAAGCACAACAAAAATGAAGGAAATGAATGACTCAGTATATTAAAAATCATTGTTTTACTGTAAGTGTACATATATTAGCGCAATCAAATTTTAGCGCAAAATGCTCGAAGAAGGGGTCGGCAATATTTTAGCGTAGTTGTGAATTAGCGCATTTGTCATGTTCGATTAGCGCAATTTATCCATTAAATCAGCGCATTCAAAACAGTTTTTGGGTAAAAAATAGTGCGTTTAAGTATCTTACGAGGAATTGAAATATATGCCAGACGTGCGATTATCGAATCGGCTGGTATGACACATTTGCCATTAGACATAATTAAAAGTACATGTACCTGGAGTTGTTAAATCGTTGATTGGCTTGGATGACAAGCGTCGGGTCAATTACCTTACTCACAGTATATGCAGTGAATCAAATACAACCTCAATTCATTCATGTTTATCCAATAACCTACCATATCATTGAAAGCACAACATCTAGTTATAATGATAAGTAATATTTTTTTAAAAGAAAGACATATAGAAAACAAAATGCCATTCTTATGTTTTACGGACGAAGCCATTGTTTTCATAAGTTGATATGAGATAAATTATTTGATTCGCTGACTGCTCTTTGCCTATAATTACAAAACAGACGGTATTGTGGAAGCGAAATGCATAGCGGGGGATTAATTCCTAAACTTCAAACCACGTTTTTATAATTCTTGCTTTGGTTTTGTGATAATCATATCGACAGTGTCCGGCAATGCAAACATCTTTTATCGATCGTTACTTGTGTCCTCTTTATGCATTATCAAAATAAATGATGAATTTGTTCCTGATACTTATTTGACAGACATATCTATAGAGTTGAAACTGAAGTGCCCATTTAATTCTATCATCTCATGTACTTTATATTAGCGTAGTCATGAATTAGCGCACTTTGGACAGCGCTAATTGTGCTAAAATATGAATCCCGCTAAAATAAGTACACGTACAGTAATTGATAACGATTTCAAATCTCAATGTATCATATGGATATCCAATTGAGTCAACTGTAGAACAACAAGTGATCACAGTATCTTAAACTAAAACTAAATGGCACAGAGTGGTTCAAACTTCTGACAAATAATAAATTTCAAAACCCTTGGTGTGCTACATAAATTTCACAACTTTGAAGCCTAATATGTGTCTTAAAGAATTTGGGACATCAGTGCTGTGTCTTACTCAAGCTACTTGTTTTCACAGGTTATCTGATCCGTAATAAAATAAAACTGATCTTTATTAACGTAAAGCTGGACAGAGAGTGACTTTTGTTTTCAACATACATGTATAAAGATATAAACACAATATAATAGATTAGTGAAGTGTAGAGTGCACTGGAACTCCGCACACTAAGTTTATCAAGAAAATGTTATCAAACTGATCAGAAACTTTAGGGAAACAAAGCTTACCAGGTATCATATCATCATTCAACTACTGATCTAAATGACTAATGAAAACAATAAAGAGTTCAAGTAGTTTTAAATTTCGCAGCCAAAGTTTTAACGTCATATTATTGTAAACAAATTACTATTATGTTTTTCTGCAAAGACCAATGAGTTCCAAATGTGCAGGAAATTCAAATAAACAAAAGCTAACAACTTTTCATTGTACAATGTAGGATGAAAATTCACTAAACAACTAAAGCATATTAAGATTATAATGAGGTTTTTTGACGTCCCCAGGTATTTGCGGTAAGTGAGTTTTACTGTGTCCTCCTGAAATTTCTTTTTCAGAGGGTATAATAAACTCACACAAGCAGTAAAGGAAATTTAACATCTCAATTTGATTTCAAATTTATCATTTGAAGGACAAGAAAATGACAGATCCCTGACATATTTTAAACCCATTTTCTTTGGACTCGCACTCGATAACTTAAGTGTCCAAGTTATAATGGCTACATCTAAATCCTATGATATAACAAACATACATAAAATCTTATTTTTTTTTTCAAAGCTTACCTTGACCTTGTGTACTGATAATCTTGCCATAGTCAAAAGCAAACAACAGATATGACTTTGTAGGATATGTATGATGTATGATTGCATTGGCTGCCTGTAAAAATGTCAGATGAGCATAAAAGGTTAATTAAATACTACAGACAGATCCAGCAAATTAAAATATACATGTATGGCCTATATGTATTATGATTCATTCATAAATGAGGATGTTCTTATACCCAAAACCCTCTGTCTTACCAATACAGGCTGGTCCGAAATGTCAGACCTAGGCTAACAACTTGAGTCTGAATTCCTCCTATAGAGAGAATCAACCAGAATTGAAAAAATCTAAATATTTGTTAGTAGACTATTACTCACAAGTCTTACGACTGGGTCTGACATTTTCGACTAGTCGCATCAGACTGAGCAGTTTCCATTTGTTATCTTCAAAAACATTTAAAGAAGTACTGTTTAAAACTATGACAATATACCTCATTCAAGCTAGATATATGCAAATGCATTTCTGAATATGTACTTCAGGAGAGCTAATAAGGTCATGCAATAAGTAAATTAACATAATCATTTTCTACATGTACTTGGAGAATGGTTTATTTGATTACACAATCAATAGAATGAAATCATGAACTATGTTAATTACTGTTAAACACTTTACACTTACATCATTTCAGATGCACATAATTAAATTATCTCGAAAATTTCAAATTAAGAAGTCACTCACTGTTTTATTTTGATCTTTTGGGCTAAATTTAAATCCAAAAACATGAACACTGAAATTCTGAAGCAAAACAGAAAGACAAATTATAATAAATGTAGCTTTTGGTAGTTTTACAGTCTTCTGAAAGAAAAATCAGTACAAAAGCAAAAGAATCTTCTGATTTTCTTTACATTTGTTTTATCATTATTAATAAAAAAAATTTCATTTTCACACACTTTTCACTGCAACTTCATGAAAAACAGCTTTATTAATCACATTCATTTCTACACTGCTGTCTCTTAAAGTCAAATCTAACAGTTTTTCATTAAAAAGCATATTAAATACTATCTGCTTTCAAGAAAGTTACAAAACAAAGTTTAGTTTTTGAATCTTTGCTAATTATTAAATGCTCTAAAGTACCCTATGGTATATGGTGTAAGTAACAGTAACAATGAAAAACAACAAAATTTAGACAAATTTACATGTGACATGATTTTTAGAAATTTTTAAAAGCTGCTGATAGCTCCTTAAAGGTGAACAAGAGGCCCAAATGGGCCTATATCGCTCACCTGAGAACAAATTGCTTATTTACAATAAAATGACAGCTCATTTCAGTAGAAAATTTAGCTTTTTTCTACAAGACTTTCTATAAGGTTTGGTGATATTTTGTGCAGTCGTTTTAAAAAAAGTCCAAAATGTGTCAACCAATCAGAGCCAATGGCGGCCATCTTGGATTATGGATCGGCACGAAAAAACACAAACTTGGTAGAGGACCTTGAGTACTTACTTCCTATGAGGTTTGGTGGAATTCTGTGCAGGACTTCTGGAGAAGAAGTCCAAAATGTGTCCACCAATCGGAGCAAATGGCGGCCACCTTGGAGTACAGATCGGCACGAAAAACACAAACTTGGTAGAGGACCTTGAGTACTTACTTCCTATGAGGTTAGGTGGAATTCAGTGCAGCCGTTCTGGAGAAGAAGTCCAAAATGTGTCAACCAATCAGAGCCAAAGGCAGCCATCTTGGAATACAGATGGGCACGAAAAACACAAACTTGGTAGAGGACCTTAAGTACTTACTTCCTATGATGTTTGGTGAAATTATGTGCAGCGGTTCTGGAGAATAAGTCGAAAATGTAGATGGACGACGGACGACAGACTACGGACGACGGACGGTGATTGATCACAATAGCTCACTTGAGCCTTTGGTTCAGGTGAGCTTAAAATAGAGAGACTGTAAAGCCAGAGCTTTATCAAATCTTTGTCATCATGCTCTACGAGTAATACTCTTGCCAAAATAATGTGACAGTAATTATCCATCTGTTATCTTATCTATCAATTAAAATGCTATTTCAGTTTGAAGTTATGGAAATTATATACATTTGTAATATGCAAAAAATATTCTTAAACAATTCTAAATGTCAATTTTAGTAGGAAAATGTGTTTTAATATTTTAACAAGATTTTTAAGTGAGAAATATAAGTTTTATAATTTTTTTTGTAAAGAATTTGTCATAACTGACCTAAACTTCAGAAACATGTGCTCCAACTAAAGCTCTTCATCAGCTCTGGCTTTACAGTTTCTTTATTTTTCATCTTTAAGGAGCTATCAGCAGATTAGATTTTGAACTAGAATTTAAATGTGTCGGTGTGACACATATGCCCCCGCTGGCTGCTAAGCTAGTGAAACATACAGTTGCACTTCAATAACTTGAACGTCGAAAACCTCCGAAAACTTGATGTCATCCTACAGTCCCGAGAACATTTTAAATATTTTAATGTTATTAACCTTCTCAAACTCAAACTTCTGAAACTTGAATACCCCCGAAAATTCGAAGTAACATTTAAGTCCCAATAACAAATTTGTACTGAATTTCACCTTCGAAAACTTGAAGCATTTTATCATCGGAAACTCAAAGCAAATAGCATGATAGAAAGCAATTGGCTTGTTTACACAGCGATTAAAATTACACGATTGTGTGCATCGAAGCTTGACGGATTAACGGACTTTTGTAAGGATCATATATTTCACAATTATCAACATTAGTAATTAAACAATCAGGATATCATCGTTATTATCTATAGATGATTAATTTTAATTTTAACTGCCGTAATTATGAAAGAAGGTTATTAAAACTGCTAATGGTGAAAATTGTCTTGAATTATACAAGCTGCAAATTTTAAACAGTAACTTCTAAGCCCCGACATCGTTGAACAGTGTCAAAGCCGATAGAATGGCTTCATAAGGGTAGATCTCCATGTTATACATCTTTGACATACATTTGAATTAAATAAATTGAGAACATTGTATCACCTTTATGCTATTTTTAGTATTACAGTAGTACAAAACGTACGTAGGTAATAATTTTCAATCTTTCCCTTTCTTATTTCCCGCGAATTTCCGTAACTTCCATTACTCAAACCAACCAAAACTTGAAGTGATTTTGTAGATCCCAGGCACTTCAAGTTATCGAAGTTCGACTGTAATTACCAGGGAAGGACCATTTTCAAGAAATTTTAATGTTCAAGGGCAATTACTCGGTCAAACATTACCGTAACACATCCATATTTGAACCTGACCTGCATTTTCCCTTGATGCATCTATATACCCAATATCAATTTAATCCATCAAACCTTCACTGAGAAAATGAGCGGAAACAGTCATTTTTAAGAATTTTTTTATGTTCAAGGGCAATAACTCCGTCAAAAATTGCCGGACTACAAACATATTCGAACTTAAACTGCATCTTCCCTTGATACATCTGTAAACTTAATATCAAATTAATCCATTTAATCTTCAAAGAGAAAATGAACAGAAACTGAATCATGACGGAATGACAGAATGATGGAACAGGGTAACACTATATGCCCTAGGCAAATTCATGGTGGGGGCATAAAAATCATGTCAGATGTAAATATATTGTAACTGTGTCATCTCTCATTGTACTTACACCATATACCATGGGGTAATTTAGAGTGTTTATTTTTCTAATTCTTTTTCAAAATTAAAAAAAAAATATGCCCAACTTCTCAGCAGCTGTTCTCAGAGGTCAGCAATAAGATGCCAAGAACAGTGTCTGCACTGACCATATAACCTTGCTCACTTTGCACTACATCATAGTAATACACAGCTTCATGTGTGTGGTTCTCATCTCTGAATATCTGAATGCAAAATGCTATGTACGAGTAAATACTTCATGTTATAAAATTGGTATTATAGAGAAAACCTTTTGTGAAAAGCACTGAATACACAAAACAAACAATTATCTAGAAACCTTATGTGGTGTGATCAATTGTAGGATTACTTGTAAATGTGAATATCAGACAAAACATGCTGGAAATAGCATTAATCCTATTACTGACAATGAATCATTTAATTAATGCTATTCAAGACAGTGTTTGTATGCTGTATGAAATAAATTTCATTTACAATATTTGTGTTTGGACAATTTCCTGTAGTCAAGTCCAAGTATCATCATAAGAGGGGCTTTCTGTGCAGTGTCTATCTTTCCATTTTCTCTTTAAGGCTACAAAGTTTTATGTATTTATATGCTTCTTTCGTATAAAGGATATTCAAATAATTCCAATGCTAATACTGAGAAGATAATCTTGATACTTGCATACATCACATATTCAATGTATGATGCTTACCAAAGTGAATCACAAATACTCTGTTTCTGTGCTGGTCATTACATTAGAATTAAAGTTTTATACCATAAAATATACACACTTTGTCCATCTCTGATATGTATTCATGCCACATCAAATGCCTGTGTTTATAAAGTGTACACACTTTGTCCATCTCTGATATGGTTGGTTGATTGGTGTTTTACGTCGCTTTCAACAATATTTCAGTTATATCGCGACATGGAAGCAGGAGGTAACCAACCTCTTAAACATAGTGGCGCAATCCGGGAATCGAACCCGGATCGTCGGCGCCGCAAGCCAAGCGCTTAACCACTACACCAAGCCTGCCCCTTGTCCATCTCTGATATGTATTCATGCCACATCAAATGCCTGTGTTTATAAAGTGTACACACTTTGTCCATCTCTGATATGTATTCATGCCACATCAAATGCCTGTGTTTATAAAGTGTACACACTTTGTCCATCTCTGATATGTATTCATGCCACATCAAATGCCTGTGTTTATAAAGTGTGGTGGACATGTATATGAATGACCAGTATATACTCTATTTCCTTTTAGCAAAATATTATCAAGTCTTCCTTTTTTTTTCTTCTAATTCTCTTCATTTCTTTCTTTCTTTGACTTCCTTTCATTCTTTTTTGTTCTTTTATATATTCTCTAATTCTAATTTTTTTTTGTATTCCATCCTTCCTTCCTTTCCCTATCTTTCGTTCTCTTACTTATCATTTTTTTATTCTTTCTTTTTTTTCTTAATTTTCTGTGTTCTTTTTCTTCTATTCTTTCTTTCTATATCCAACAATCGAGTAAATTTCCTTATATTTCTAAGCATTTTGTAGACATTTACCTTACAGTATATTTCCAGATATTTTGTGTATGTAGATACAGTTGTACCAGGAGTCAACTTTCTTCTTTTTCCACCGGACATAACTGAAAGATATCAGTGGGTAGTAAGAGTTTGAATAAAGGTTCGGTATTACAACTCATCCCTAATGTGGACAAAATTAACATTGGAGATAAGACTGATGCACAATGCTAAGTAAACTGGTCAATAGTACCATCTCATCATCTCTCATCTACCCTCTTTGTGCCCAATGGCACACAAGGCCCTGATCACAACTAGGGTTTCCATAGTCATGAAGATTTTTAAGATGTGATTGGTCCAATGCCAACCTCCAACCAGGATGGCCAGGGTTTTTCTGTCAGGGTGACCTTCCCTTAGCAATAGGGTCCGGTGATTGAAAGTGTCGGAGATTCACCTCTCACCAGTACCACTCAGCTACCATCAGTTACCAGGGACATTATGAGGAGGTGTGGCATGTGCCTTGCTGGCAGAACCTCTGTGAGACAAAGAGATACTTAGTGGCATTGGTATCTCCCCTCAATGCCATACTATATTGGTAACAATTTCATAATCTCAGGACTAAAGTGATAACAAATCAACAATACGGGATGCACATTTCGCTTCAAATTTACAAATATTTTTATGAAATGTTAGGCATCCAAATTCCGGCATGGCATAAATAGGTTTGTAAAAGAAAGTGGAGGTGGACATTTTTTGTATAGTATAATTAATGAACACATTTTAATTATACAGAATAAAAATCACAGCAGTACCACTCTTATTTACATCACTGTGATGAATTTAGGCGAGGGTCACTGGTTACATTTGTACCCATTTATATCACGCCATATGTAGAATGTTTAACTTGGTCAAAGAGGAATAACTCCAAAACAATGAAATACCTTGATAGATAGTGGCAATTGAGGTAAGTGGAATATCACAGTCTTGAATGAGAAGATTTCTTTGTCGTGGAGGAGGCTGCTTCACAGAAATAAAATTTATATAAAAGTATAAAGAAGCACTGAGTATTAATCAGTTCAGTCAACTATGCACATGGAAAAAAGTCTTCATTATGATTCATTTTAAGGGCTCAGTTGCCATTCAGTACAATTCTTCTACATTTACTAACAATATATGAATATATCTTAAAGTTATGAGGGGAAATCTATTGATATGATATTTATACCGATTTTTCTTTTTACAAAGCAAGAACTAGATCTTCTAGATCAAAGACAATAGGTGTAACTTTTGACTTCTTACGCCATCATACGTTGATCTGTCAGCTGTGATGAATGTTATCTTAAAGTTTGTAATGAAAAGTTTGCCTGATGTTCCTTGTTTACGATCTGTGAAGGGGACAAAACTCAGTACACTATCTGCCTCAGTTACGATCCTTTCACCTGGTGATCAAAACAATAAATTATACAAATATATATATATATATATATATATATATATATATATATATATATATATATATATATATATATATATATATATATATATAAATACAAGACTAATGTTAAACAACTTTGCTTGCAATTTTAAATCAAAATTATTTAAAAACTATGTGATTTTGCATTTCTAGGTGTGATAGGAAAATGACAGACCAATGGAACTACATGTATATTGCTGGGATCTATTATTACATTCTAGATCCAATTTAAAACCTGTGGATGAAAATGAAAGAAATACATGTACATTTTTTCCACAGTATGGCTGTTTAAATTTTATTTCATTAGGTGCATGCTTTTGTTAATACAAATCTGATTTTATGCACTTAATGGCTTCTTGGGTGGAGCAAAATACTAGTACTACAGTAATTTGTTAATATGTTGTATAATGCCATATCTGCAAAATTTTCAACTTTACAGCAATGTACTAGTGATGATGTTTCAGAGATTAATTTGCCAATTCTGAAGACAACAACTTCGGGCATATTTAGCGTGCCAATACCATTGTTATGTCCGAACATCCCATAATAACTGAAGGAACATGCAAATGCTCTATTTTTTTAGTTATGTAACATAGATTTGTCACATATTTATGGTATTTATCCTTTGTTCTATTCATACAAGAATCAGTTATTTTTACAGAAGTCTATCATCACACTTGCTAAAACCATGTCATCCCATTTTGTTATTGCATGGCTTTCGACCCAATAAAAAGTGTACATTAATTGCGCTGAGTGCAAATTAAGTATCTATGGAGCAGCCATTGTTTCACACTGAAGACCTCTGCGCTCCCATGTTTAAAACTACATGTAGACCATTGATAAGACCGTCAATAGGAAAACAGTATAAAATCACCACTACCTCTCTGAGAAATGTACTTTATAAACTTCAAATTCAATATTATTAAATCCAGGTCATCATTTGAAATCATGGTAAAATACCTGGCAATAGTTTTGGAAGCAAATCGGTCTGGAAAAAGGATGATGCTCTTGCCTTCATTTCATCCTACAAATAATTCATATATACAAACATTACTGCATAACAAATTTATTCTCAAGAAGTAATTTATTTCTTTTGCAACACTAGCAATAATAGTTAGACCAGTGTTATCAATAATCACATGCTTTATCATTTGGAAGCTACATGTAGAAGGTTTCTCACTGTCAGTAAGGGACAATTAGCTGGACATGGCAATATTACTAATTACATTCATGATAATTAATCAAGCTTTTTACTGTTTCCTAAAACTGGAAATATCTATACACAAACAAAATTAAAATGTATAGCACTAAAACCTGATATGATAAGGCTATCCTTAAAAATTTATGGTTTACTGTAATGCAACTGACTCATTCAAAACCCTTTTTTCTGACCTTCACTGACTGGGTGGGTGGGTATAATCAATTTTCAAGACTACATTTAACGGCAGACAACTAAGCAGTTACAAAAATCTTGGAGACTGAATTATAATATTCAAGGAAAAAGATCACCCACCCACCTACTCACTGAGAAATGCTGAATTGTGTTTCCATAAACCAACAAATTTTTAAGAATGGCCTCATAAAGAAGACTCTATATCTTGTTGTCATGTCACAGATAACATTTATTACAAAGAAAATCAACAGAATCAGATCAAAAGATAGTTATTAAATACAAATATGAAAAACTATAATACACAAATGTATTTCTTTAAAATCTGAATAAAATTCAAAAATGGAAAATTTACATATACCAGATGTTTAATCTCTTTTGATAATACTTTCACACAATGCTGCTTAGACTTTCTCTTTATATTGTGCATAGTTTGGTTTAAGTCCATGAGAAGTTTAAGTCCATAGGGAGTTTATAGTGATGACAAGGATACAACAAAATTCATTAATCAAACTTTAAGGCCAAAACTCCATTTAAATTTGAGTCAAAATCTAAATCATTTCCCTTTATACATCAAAAGTTGTAAGCAACTTAGAGAAACTCAGAGAAAATGTATGAGACCAATTCTATTTTTATTCAAAAACACAACAATTTCATAACCTTAAAAATTTTTTAGATGTTAATTGTATTTTCCTTTCCTTCTGTGTATAAGTTTCATCATTATCAATAACATCAACAAGGAACTAATTAATTTTGATACTTCCCTGTTGACAGTGTCACAAGATAACACTCTGTGTCATCCTGCTTCAACAAAATAGTATGTTTAAGTAATATTAGAGGACATGTGATTGAAATCACTTAACATCTCACAGACAAAAGAGTATACATAATTTGAAAATTAACAAGTATATCAAATGCAAAGAGGGAAGCATCATGCAAGCAGGAAGACTTTTTTCTAATTTAAAAGTCAACAGTCTGATTTGATGTTAGCATCCTGCATGATACTGCATCTGTATATCAATTGGAATATGTATTTTTCTATTGATTATTCTCATCTACATACCTCGTACATTAAGATGAGCTCTTACTATGTCAGTAATAACTCTCTCAAATTTCCTGTAGTTATATAAATCTATGTCTAGTGACATTACACTAAAGTACCAAAGGCAAGAAAAATCATTAAAACTAAACACAAAATTCTTTTAACTATTACATATTTTGTTAGCTTAATGACAAATCCATGTGAAAGAGGGTCTTTGAAAGTGTTCATATTGCTTTTGTAACTATGAAATTCCCTGCAATTTATTCACTTATACATGTATCTTCTTACTGAGTATTGAACATAAAGTAAATTAAATAACATGATATGATTATGAAACAAAGATGTTTCTGAAACCACAATATATCTGTTTTAAATTACTAAAAGTGGGATAGGACAGAGAGACTTTCCCTTTTTTAAGCATCCATAAATACTGGAAATCTGTAGTCAAGGTCAGCAAAACAATAATTCAGTGTCAATTTCATTATAATCTCTCCTGTGAACAGGTATATGTCTAGATCTATAACCAAAAAGCAAACTTGTAGTTGAAACATTTATGTATTTTTCTGGTCTACTTTTTTTCAATAATACTGCAGATGCATGGTTTACATTTAATTTTCTTCAGGAAAATGAAAGTAAAATCCCTGACAATGCTTAAAAACTGCTTATAAGTCTGTTTTGCTATAAAACAGTAATTAATAAAACACAAAATTACTTGTAATTAAGAATTGTTTTTCATTTCCTGCACTGCTCTGACATGTGAATGAAGTTAGTCATGAAAAAACTTTCATGTGCAGTTGGTATGTAGATATATGTGTATATAAGATGGCACACTCACATCATTATCGTCTTCCTCATCCACGTAAGATCTAAATGTCTGTGACCATGGTTATGTGGTGGATTAGTCATTCAAAGTTGTTCATTAATCAAAGCAGTGTCAGCCATAAGCAACAATAGGATGGAAAGCACATGAAAAAGAGAATATTTATATTATAAATAACCGACTATATAATAATAATAAATATAGTATGCATAGTAATGCATTGTGTATACTGAGCATATGCAGTGGTGTAAATTTACCTTATTGAAGTATTAGAGAACTTAGACAGCATTCATAAATATGTGTGATGCAATATATCACATTATCATATGCCATGATGATGATAAATGTAAATCACTTGTCTAGTATTCAACTCAAGGTAGATTATAAGTGAAAATTATTTGTTTGAATGAATTCCATACTCGATTCTGAAAATAATGAAAAAAAATTAATAAAAAAATTTACGTTGCTGATACTAGTTTGATGGTCATATTTCATGTTTTGAACTTTTTATTTAAAATAATATTGAATAAGTTCTCTGTATAAATATATGTAGCACTATACCTCTCACCACTTATATAAACAAATTATCAAATTTATTCACATGAATCTATAAACTGATATTGTAATGATTTATTGAAAATAGTATACAAGGAGAATTTTAACAAAACTTGAAAGGAGGGAAACCTGAGTCTATAGCCATTACTAAATAAGAATTTCAAAGATGATATTTGGACCTGCCCTGGAGGCTGAATTCCTGCCCCCTATGGTCATGAATTTCTAAAATTTCATACCCTTTCCAACCATGTGTTCAATTTTCCTTTACTATACATATAAAAAGAGAAGATGATTTTCAAAGACTGAGAATGTTTTCACTAATTGTGGTCATTCTGAACACCCAATAGGGGGAAATCATGATGTTCAATATTTTTTGATGAGGATTTCATGCTCTTACTATTCATGACTACATTTAGTTTTTCTTTACAACATAAATGATACATAGAGGTAGAAGATAAAATTTTCTAAGACATCGTATACATGTATTTTCACTATAAGACTATTATGGCCCCAATCCTAGAAATGAACCCTGCCTTGGGGATCACAAATCTTACGATGTAAAAAGTTTCATGCTTGGCCTCTCTAACAAATACTCAGTATTCTTTACAATACATACATGTACAAGCAGACAAGTCATTCAAAGACAAACCACATCACCACAATATGGTTATATTGATCCCACCCCAAGGAATTTCACAAATTTTGGTAGAGGGCTTCAACATCTGTATATATAAACTATCATTATTATTATGCATGTATAGTTTTTCAAAGACGTGCTGGGATTTGTGAAGAATGAGGATGATTAGGTCATAGCTATTTTTACCCCTACACCTAGGGCCCCAAGGGTGTATCAATTATGAAATATACAATTAATGTTCCTCTTATCCTAAGAATGCACGGATATTGAAATTTACAATTTACATTCTCCTTATCCAAAACATGCTTCATGGTTTGGTAGTGACTCCAGTGACCTAAATATGTGTAAATCCTGTCCCAAATGCTTGGCAGTACTAATCAAATTTTTAATCCATATTAACACACTGCAGAAGAATATGCACATCAGTGCATGTGTTTTAAAACACTGAATTTATAGTACACTTGTGTACATATTATTATTTATATAATGTATCAATACTGAATGATATACACGTAGAGTATATATTGTGTATTGTATTAGTAATTATTGATATAAGATCCACGAATAATTCTGCATAATACATGTATATCATAGGCTGTATACTTGTAAGCTATGTCCATTACTGACAATGGCAATGTTATGAACAAATTTAGAACTACATGTACATGTATCAACATATGTAAATAACAATTCCGCATAACATTGTCCCATACTCAGCATTTGTCAAGCCTTATTCAAACACTTGATTTACAAGTAAAATCCCTTAAAAGCAAACAGAAAAATCAATACAGACCTTCAACTTGACTACATTACTACAGTTGTAAGATCTAGAGTTTCTTTTCCACCTTAAAGACATTTCTCTGGCTAAGTAAATCCTTCATGTATAAGTATGTATTTCACAATAACAGAGGTTGATCTGTTACAGCAGTATAATCATCTGACCCAGCAACACCCCCTATACACCACCGTACATGGTGGTGATAACTTATCTCAAGGGTACACTTATCTACTGTTGAAGTGATATGTAAAATTCAAATATCACCAGACTTATTATAGTTAATTATTCTCTCAGTTACACAAACATGTAAGGCTGTTTTTGATAACAGCATGCATGATGACTAACTTCAAACTGTAAGTAAACTTCTTTATTATGTGTATACATGTACTTAGAAGCATTATACAGCATTATTAAATGCTTAACATACAAAAGTGTATACCTTTATTGTCCAGGACAATTTTACAGAATGCTATATATACAAGGTACATTTTTGAACAATATTTATGAGTTAGTATTCTGAAAATTTATTACTGTTTCACTGGGACACTAAACAAGTAAATTAAGTAGAAGGGTTAATTTACACTGTATGGACTGGAATATGGTACACAGCACTCTTTCTGATCAATAAAGCTATATAATAAACAAGATGTTCAAAGAGCATATACCAGTACACTTGTTAGAGTCAAGGTCAGTACAATGTAGGTGACAGTGACTTGTAATTTGTGTATACTGAATGCACATGGTCATTGGCAAAATAGCCCAGTTGGTAACATGCTTGAATTGAGGCCTAATTTAAACTACTCTGGGTTTGAACCTGACTGGCATTTTGTCACTGTCCTGTTTTCAGATAACAAAGTAAAACTCAGGGTCTTGTGTCATTGTGTCATAATAGATGCTGGCACATTAAAAACTCATTGAAGGCGTGTTCATTATGATTGCATTTTTTATGCAAAGCATCAGGCAGATGCAGATGCTGTCCCCATATACATGTAAGTGAAATAATCTTTGCAATATTGTACATAAAACAATAAACAATACAAAATAATATAGTAAATTAAATGTCCAGCAACTTGCCCATAGTCCATTAATACATGTATATGATCCAGGAATGTCATAAATATTTCAATGGTGTACTGATGATGTAACATTTACGAATACAGAATTTATACAGAATTAACAAAGGGATGGACAAACAGATAAAAGGATGGATAGCAAGCCAGAATGGACAAACAGCCTGATGGATAAAACTCAGATCTCCATGACAAATGAAACTGTGAAAGCATGGTGACCTTTGGGACTGATATCCCTATGCCCCAACTCCAGCCCTTGAAGGAGTTTGACTAAAGCAACAATCAATACTTGTAGGGGACATTAAACACTTCGTTAATGTCAAGTTTCATCAAAATCCTTCCATTAGTTCTACAGAAGCCCATCACAGCTTACTATTATAGAAAAAATCTTAAAAACTTTTACATTCTAATTCTTCACAATGACATTAATTTCTTAGAAGATAACATACTGGTACATAAAATTAATATTTATATGCAGTGTAAAATGGGGAAATCAAAGAAACTACCTCAAAAAAAAAAAAAAAAAAAAAAACCAAAACTTCATTTGAAAAAACATAAAAAACATAAAAAGTGCAAGGAACATTCATTTATTGAGACTAATGAGAGGTCCTTCTTGATCATTCTGATGCACTTGGTTTGACGACGTATTCTGGTGCTCTGAGGATCAAGTCGGTCAAAGGAGGGTACCCCCTGGGGTCTATGTTGCCCCATCCTTGATTTACCACTACATCTGGCCATAAAGAAAACACCAACACTAACAGGAGACCTTGAGTAATTCAAGTTTCATCAAACTCCCTTCACTCCTTAGACCCATGGAAAAGTAATCATCACTATCAACTATCAGGACAAATGACTACACTCCAAGCCATTTATTCTTATAACAGATAATTAACTTACTGCACTTGGGTGATAACATAAATGCAGTGCTGTTGTATTAAACAAACAATCAAAAGGTGAAACGAGGCATTAAATGTCATGGCCTCATCATTTAATGAAAAACTTAATTTGCTGTGTACAGTTTTGCTGGGAGTGGGAAAGTGGAAAATATGTTATAGTTCAATATTAATGCAAATCTAATCCCCAAATTTTCATCTGAATCTGGAACAAGGATTATTGGTGCCAAATATTGTTGGGGAAATTGGTTCCTGTTGTTTTTGTATGGAAAAATTGATTTTCCAGATTACCAAAATCATCACTGTTTCTTGTACATGTATTTTGAGTTTGAAAAACAAAAAAATACAATTAAATATCATTTAATTATTCATCATGTTTACCATGCAAAGTGTTTGTTTCTTGTTATATTTAAGTCAATCGGCTAATTTCACTTTTAAAGTGTCTATTAAATTTGCAAAGAAATTTAAACTTATGTCACTGGCCAACCAGAAGAAGAAAGGGGTCTTCAGTTTAATGTAACATAGGTCCTTGATTTAAGTCTCATCTAAAACACAGGGCATTGACGAGCCATTGGCGGAATAATATGATGTGGGACCTTGGATTTATAAAGTCTCAAGCCACTGGTGGGACTAATGTGATGTGGGACCTTGTTTTAAGTCAATATCGAAGAAGTACCAAACCTTTAATCATTCTCAAAGTCCAAGGATAGATACAAAATCGTGTAGGTTTCAAAATGGAACTGTTGTGAACCCCGATATACTGAAAAATTCCGAGGTGAGACCAGGTGCCCGGGGATAGTAAGCATCTCCTGTCTGCATGTCTCATCTAAAACAGGGCACTGAATGTTGAGCCATTGGTGGGACTAATGTGATGTGGGACCTTGGTTTTAAGTCTTATATAAAACAAGGACTAGTCACTAATGTGACATGGGACCTTGGATTTTTAAAGTCTCAAGCCACTGGTGGGAAGAAAATGCAATCAGCAGACCTATGGAAAGATTCACTGAACAGATGGTAGAACAAACAATGACTGCATCACATAAGAATTACTTTCTTTTAAAGTAGTGCTTTATGATGTGCTTGTAGCCTATTATTATCATCACAGTAAATGATAGCAGATACAGTAATATTTAAAGGTGCAACCTGTGTAGAGCTGAAGTAACCATCACGCCTCTAAATCAGACACTTTATGCTTCCTTACTTTAGCATGTTTAGTATAAGCAACTTATGGAAATACACAATATAGATAGTGTTGTGATACATTTGCATAGTCTTGAATTAAAGGGACTTACGGTACAGGTAAACTGCCCCTTACACTTATCTTGAATACATTTTCATACTGTCTGCTACACTGATCTTGGATAAATTTTATTTGCATATGCAATAATCTGGTATGGATTAGCATACCATGGACAGCATTTATCCCACTAAAATATCAATCCAATTAAATAAAAATGTAACACATCAGTAGATCTTTTCACCAAGAAAAACAGGACTGAGACCACAGATAACATGAAAGTACACTAGTACAGCATCATAAAAATTACTGAAGTCTCTTGTCACAAAGCTCCCCTGGGTTGTCAACACAAAGATAGCTACAAAATGTTGCAACTATAAATTCTAAAGTGGTCAATTATAAAGGTAAACTTCTTTTGTAAACTACGTTTGGTGTGCTATAACCACATACATATAGATGTGACCTTTTGATTGTCAAATTGAAATTCCACGATTAAAACTGACAACTGAAAACAGAGATTGTTCCCTCCATTTGTGTTATTTTCTCTCAAATGAGAGATTGTCCAATCTGTTAAAGTGTCTATTTCATACCCATTGAACCTTTCATAGGTCAGGAACAACATCTCGTTTGATTTAGAGAGGAATCATTCAAATATGTAACAGTCTCTTAAAATATTTCAGTTATCAATTAATTTCAAGTACAAAAAATTACATTTCGGAATTTTGATATAAAATTTAAAAGGGCATATCTTTTACTTTATAACATACTGAACATTGTTTACAAAAGAAGTTCACCCTTTTATCTTGTGCCAAGTTCCAAAATGATACATGTAAGTTGAAAAGGTTTTTCTTTCAGGCTTTTGTAAACTGTATTCAGTATCTTCCAAATATATGGCTGTGTAAGTTTGAAGTCAGAACACTCAACTTATGAGTACACTTTGTATTTGAAGGAGAAGAAGAAGAAAATTGCAGTTTTTGTTATATGCAGTACTTGTTTATTTCTGTTCATTATCTGAATTACTCACACAGTCACGCCCCTTTAATTTACATTCTTTATAACTAGTACTATTTCTAAAACTGAAGCATATATACAAAAACCGAAAATTCAACATAAAACCTATGCAATCTCTCACGCAGCTGACACTTAGTTTAATAAGCTAATGAGTCCTGTTGACAAGGAAAATTAATACGTACAGAGATATATTAGATCAGAGGAAATTCTAAGAACAAACAGGTGTAATAATTGGAAATGTGAACAAAATCAATTAATAGACTGACCTCTCTGGACTTCTCGGCTTCATTCCGTGTAAGGTAAGAGATAAAAGATGTCATGCTTTCGGAGGGACTTCACATAACTACATTGGATATTTACTTTACTTCCTGTGTAATCAATCAATACATTAGACAGAGTTATCTTTCTTTCGCTATTTTAGTTGTGAACACGACGATCACAATGTTGCACTGTCTTATTTGCTTGTAAACCGTATACGTTTTTACCATGCTTCAAGCGAGCTTGATTCCTGTGATGCAGATGTAGAGCAAATGGGTTTTTTTTCATAATGTATTGCGTGTACTAATTTTCGGATCCCCTTCCCGTATATAAAAATAAGATAATTTAGAACTAATTAATTTCTTTCTCAAGTCAAGCTTTCCAATATAGATTTCTTTTCTTCTAATTCAAAATGTGTGAAATATTACGATCCATTATCATATATGATTCTCAATGAGCTCCTTTTCCTTTTTTCTTTCTTTCTTTCTTTCTTAGCTACATCTTTTCACTATTTCCATAGATATGACGTCAAAACTTTTACGGTAAACGTTACTATTTGCCACTCAAAGTTGTCAATGTTCAGTGCTATTTGGGATGGAGGCTATAATATCCTTCTTGTAATGAAGATTAATTTACTGATTTTTTTCTTTCTATCTTTTTTTTTTATTTTGGGTGGATTTTTTGTTTTTTTTGTTTTTTGATTTAGTTTTTTATTTTTAGTAGGGTTTTATTATTTTTTTTTTTTTTGGGTGGGGGGTTCTCTTATTAAGGTGGGGTGGGGTTGATTTTGGTCTTTGGTGGGCGATGTGTTGGTATTTTCGAATTTTTTCATAGCTCACCTATGTATAAGATAAGATAAGATGAGATAAGGTTAGTTAGTTAGTCAGTCAGTCAGTCAGTCAGTCAGTCAGCCAGCCAGCCAGCCAGTCAGCCAGCCAGCCAGCCAGCCAGCCAGTCAGTCAGTCAGTCAGTCAGTCAGTCAGCCAGCCAGCCAGCCAGCCAGCCAGCCAGCCAGTCAGTCAGTCAGTCAGCCAGCCAGCCAGCCAGCCAGCCAGTCAGTCAGTCAGTCAGTCAGTCAGTTAGTTAGTGTTTTATGTCGATTTCAACAATTTTTCAGTTATACCAACCAGGTAACCAACCTCTTAAACATAGTGGCGCAACCCGGGAGTCGAACCCGGATCGTCGGCGCCGCAAGCCAAGCGCTTAACTAAGATAAGATAAGATAAATGCCAACATATTGTTTAATGTCATCGTCCTATTGTGAAATCTTAATTCAAGGATAACTGCAGAATGGTTTGATTTACCGTCGCATTTTGTAGGGATATTTTCAGTCCTATTTACTCATTTTTTAAAGTTTAGTAACTAGTCTTGTCTTGCATGTTTAACGTTTGTTATGGGACCTGAAAACTTTAGGCTATACAAATATTCCAAAATAATCTACTTGATTACAGTTTCAACTGTATAAGTTTTACACTTGTACATGTATTTGGAAAGCGTTGGAAAAGGGGTTTCATATAAAATAACTCTCTCGAAAACTATATTAGCTTGTTACATTGCCACAGTGTTAAATGTACATGAAAGCATACTCAGTTCTGTATATCAAGCCTGAATGTGAAATATGAGGCATTTTACCTGATATTTGGTCCAACCTAAAGATCCAAAATTTCTCCATGATTTATATCGAGAAACGCATATAAATTGTTTTCTTCCTTTAATTTCAACCACAATGAAATTAAAGCTGACTGGTAGCATATTATTGAATAGAGAGTGTGTGGATATCCATAACAGTAAGAAATTCTGAGGCTGAAGAAGTTTGTTTCTATATATATGCACTGTAAAGGTTTATAAATCTATCCGAGCTTATTTCATCGCATATGTGGAGTGTCCCACCTTATAAATGTACATGTGTCTACTGGACTGTCACAGGCTGCAGATGTATTTTCTTAGGTCTGGAGTGAGAGACAAATGTAGGGGTTGACAAGCCCATAGGAACCTGGGTGCACTTTTTTGGCCGACCGTGAACGAAACGAAATTATGTTTGCCCAACCCCCAAACTTTCGAAATGCTTCCTTCGGCCTTGGCTGACATTCAGTCACAATTCAAAGATTTTTTTTCCTCAGCAGAAAACCGTTTTATGGAGCTGTTGTGATTTATTTGGTTCCCGGACCGCTGTCCTTATTATTATTTTTTTCTTCTGTTTTTTTTTCTTTTATTTATTTATTTATTTTTTTCATAAAATGGCAAAGATAAGAAAAATCTGAAGAGAAGGATATTGACTTGCAAACTGCGTGTATACCAAAACCCCGAGCTTTATCAAGTTTCTCTTACTGTAATGCACCAATGCCTTTGTTTCGTTTGAAATCTCTTTACATGGAAGGAAAATTTCAAAACTTGACGTATATTTTGTATGAAGAACACACAACTTAAATAAGCTTGTCAGAATTCTGAATCTCTCAACTGTCTTTCCTCGCACCTAATACCCCGAACTATTTTTCGAAATGCTGTTGAGCCATTTTGATGTAAATGCGTACTAGGAGCTAGGCACAAAATGATTATATATTCTTTTACGAATAATTATATAAATTAGAAATCTTCTAATGTAACAAATACTGCGAACATAAATATCTACAAAATCTTAGTTTTAAATAAGTCAAGTGTTTCAAACAGAGAAACAAACTACAGTACATGTTTTTGCGCAGTGCAAATGGCGGCTTGCATTGATACCGTCTATATAGATGCAAGAGACATATACTATTCGTATGAATGCGTAAAACTCAAAATATTGTGTATACCATACATATAGAGAAATATAAGTAAAATGTAGAGATTTATGTTATAAATAAACGTTTTCTTTGCCTAAAAAATGCTAATCCTTCCTAGAGTAAATGTAACACTACAAACCAAGGGTAATTTATTTTGTGCTTTGGGTACTCCAGTAAAAATCAAAATTTCAAAGACATCCGAATAAATTCTCCAGAAAAAATTGCTGTGGCACTAGCTGAATGATTGGGATTTATTTTGTGCACATCTATAAGGGTAGTAGTTCAAATATATAGGGGAAATTTAAAAATATATAAATTTTTCTTGAAAAAAATTAAGGACCGGGCCCTTGTTTCAAAGGTTATTTTTCCCTCCATGTAAATAGTTTTACGTTTAAAAATAGAAGAAAACATAACATAATGTTCAAAGAATCTATTTTACGCAGAAAGTTTATCCCAGCACAAAATATATGGCTGCTGTTGTCGAATTTTCACTAGCGAGAAGCACAGAAATCGTTAAAATGCTATTCGTCAAGTAAACAAGCACCTGCCATGTTTGGGTGCTTTCTTAGACGTCCGCCAGTCTGATATATAAAGCCAAGCAATTTTCGTTGTGTAGGCACAGAGTGTTACAGAAATCGCTAAAGACTGTATCGCCATGTCCGACTCCGAAGCTGCTGCAGCTGCACCTGCTGCCACGGGGAAAGCCAAGCCACAGAAAGCTGTCAAAAAGTCTCCCAAGAAGAAGTCTAAAAACAAGGCACCAGTAAATCACCCTCACTTTAGGGATATGATCAAAGATGCACTCGGATCTCTGAAGGTAAGATTTGATTAGTTTAATTTTTGTTTTTACATAACATTGCTTGGGTGGCCAAATTTGAAACATTTATATTTCTTACTGATTTATCTTTAAATTTTAAATTAGGTGCAGACTGGTGGTCAATACATATACAGTATGTGGTGTTGAATTTTATTGAAGAACTACTTCTAATAATTATCAATTTACAAGATTGTTAGAATAAAATCTCTAAATTCTTAAAGGATGTTGATGGTTGGAGCTTGGATTTATTCTGCAATATGTATGTCAGAACCTCCAATGAAGAGTTTGGTTTGGGTGGGGTGTTGTTGTTCTTCATAAAATTATGGGTAGAGGAAGAGGATCTAGTCAAAACTGTATTCTGTTGCTTTATATTCTTTAATTGTTATTTAATTGACCCAGATTTGGAAGAAGTAATGTGCATGCTTGCTTGAACATGCAATCATACAATGGCATGTATGCCACTGGATGCAGCACAATATTTGAATTAAAAGAGAATGTTGTTGCTGGAATACCTCGTACAGTTGTGTATTTATACATGTTGAGAACATGACCTTTGTGCCCCCTAATTATTGATAGATAGGGTACACATTACTTGTCCTGGTCCTGTCTGTCTACTGGTTCTTTCTGGGAAAACTTAACATTTCATATAACTTTTCAACCTAATTACAAGCCAGTATTTTCATAATTGTACATGTTCCTTGTGATTAGACCTTTACTATTATATTGATACCATAATTTACCTCAAGACCTTCACTTTCAAACTAGGGGCAGGCTTGGTGTAGTGGTTAAGCGCTTGGCTTGCGGTGCCGACAGTCCGGGTTCAACTCCCGGGTTGCGCCACTATGTATAAGAGGTTGGTTACCTCCTGCTTCCATGTCGCGATATAACTGAAAAATTGTTGAAAGCGACGTAAAACACCAATCAACCACTTTCAAACTTGACCTACATTTAAAAAAAAAACCCTCAAAAATGGACCTTTAATTTCAGACCTCAAGGGAACGGCCTCTGTTTTTTTTTTTCACATCTCTTCCATGTAGTAAGACCCTTCCATTGGTATTGTACTTTACTACCTTGCCTGTCCTTCGATTTGTATCTAGTGTTTAATTTGTTGCCCCTGGGGCACTGTGTTTAAAAAACATATACATGTACACAACACTTGAACTTCCAATAAGTCTGTTAAATTTTCACTTTCAGGAGCGATCTGGTAGTTCACGCCAAGCCATTCTGAAGTACATATGTGCCCATTATAATGTGGGAAGTGACATGAGGACCGTTAACAATCATTTGAAACTTGCTCTTCGAGCTGGTGTAAAGAATGGAACATTAAAACAATCAAAGGGACAGGGTGCTTCTGGATCCTTCAAAATTGGAGAAGCAAAATCATCAAGCAAAAAGGCCAAGCCCAAGTCGGAACCTAAAGCAAAGGCAAGTAAACCCAAGAAGTCTGCTGCAGCCAAGGGTGATAAAGCAAAGAAAACCAAGAAACCAAAGTCGGCATCGAAAAGTAAGCCAGCAAAGAAAGTGAAGACACCAAAGAAGGCAGCTATTAAAAAGCCCAAGAAGACAGGAAAGTCCCCCAAAAAATCGAAGAAGGAAACCTCTAAAGCAGATTAATAAATCATTTGTGAATATGTCGGTACAGATTTGTTACCATTAATTGCACAACACTGATGGACATTTGGAATCCCTAAATTAACAAACATTTAATAGTAGAGGAGAAGTAGCTGTGTCAAAGCTAGATTTATCATTTTGTATAAATGCATGAATATTCACATTTCATCTTCATCATCATCATGTCATGAATCAAATTCACCATCCATGCCACATTCACTTTCATCCATTCATTTCATTTACCACTTTGTTCTTTATCATGTATTTTTTTTTCAGTTGTCATGTTTGTTGTACCAGTATTGCTTTTGTTATTGAAATATTTTATAAATAAATAAATAAAAAACAATTTTTTTTAAAGTTTTATTTCTAGATAATCTGTAAATACATACAGGCAATGAGGTACTTTGTTGTCCATCTAGTTATATACTTGTTCCAAGTTTGATTGTTTTGGTTGATAAATGTGTATTTAGAGACGATTGGATACAATGTGGTCTACCTAGCCACATACTATTGTTCAGAAATGATTCATTCATAAAGTAATTGCTGTATTATTTCATAGATTTGATAGAAAAAAAGAGTACAACTATGCTCTTAAAAAGCTAAATAAGTTTGTGTGTCCTTTAAAAGCCATCTTTGAGGGACTTTTTATACGCCCAGATAAAAACTTGGGCATACTATGCTATACAGCTGTCATCTAACTGTCCTACCCATCTTGTTTGCAACTTCTCTTAAACCCTTTAAGAAAGGGGGAATTTTAATGGAACTTGATACAATGAAAGAAAAGCATTTGAAGATGTGTAAGGGGAATGTTGTCCAAAATAAAAAATACAGGAGTTACAACCCTTGGAGTTGAATTTTCTTATATTGCCTTGTCTCTGCAACTTCTAAACCCTTGGGAGGATCAAGATAAAACTGAACAACTTATGAAGCTGTGCGTACACCAATGACCCCCATTCTCAAATATCCCTTGGGGTTTAAATCTGAAAGCTTGTGCAAAATGCATAATAAGTTGGCACTTGGGCTGTATGGACTGTGGGTTAAAAATCATCAACTGCTGAAAATTAGAAGTAAGAAATGTAATGAGTTTTTACTTAATTGTAACTTTTACAATTTTCCTCAAGCTGAACATCAGAGTAGATGATCGAATTTTTGTAAAACTTCCTTGGCTCTTGATCCCAAACATTAAGTAATACAGACCATATAGGTGTTTAGGCTATTGTCATTCATTGTTAATGGTGTCGGTCGTATATGCATGGTTTAGAAACCAAAAAAATTGATAAATGTACGAGTTATTAAGTTTTTCCAATTTTCAGTAATCTTTAAAAATTAAGGGTTTTTACCCCTTAATTCCAAAATGCCTCAATAGCCAGAGAGTTCATATGGCTGCATTTGCTAAGACATTCAGAAAATTATACCCTTCAAAATTTGCCTTGGAGAAGGGTGAAGAGAGGTTAACGGTGGATCCAAATCTAGTAGCTAGGATAATTTGCTTTTTATAACGAATCCAGCGCATGGCAACGTAGGCGGAAAAGGGTATTCTTCATTAATTAAGTTCTCCAAACCAGTGATAGAAATCAAGAAACTCATTCTGTCCGACTGATCTTGAATGGTCGCTTAATTAAGAGTGTTGTTTTCTTTATTTCAATTCAGAAATCAAATTAACAGTTTCCTGGACTTTGTCATTTTTGCAAATATTCAGTAGATTTTTCGGTGAAGATTGCTTTAAGCCAGTGTGTGGTATCTGATTTTTGGGAAAAGTTAATGTAGAGAATTGGAATGCGAAAGTCCGACTATAAGAAAATATTGTCATAGATGACCATGTCTGCAATGAGAATCTTAGAAATTCAAATTTGTGTGATTGAAACATGCATATTTGTAACATGATATATGATACATGTAAAAAAGACAATAAAATGTAGGAAGATCAAAATGCTTTCTATGCACCAGCTATCCTGACTAGGCATATATGTCAATCAAAACCATTTAGAAATCATCTTTAACAAATTTTGTGACGAATAAGTAGATACAAAATAAATGTGATGCACTCTACAAGCTGCCCTTTGGAGGCCACCAAGTCACAGTTTGTATGGAATGAGGAATCATATCTATGTTGATATAACCTAAATCTGGATCCTTGAGTGACACTAAAATTTCATCATCAAATCTAAAAAGAAAAAAGAAGAGTTGATATATAGAATCATAGTGACAGACATTTCCAATTAACTTGTCAAATACATGTATAACTAAAATCTAACATACTGCAGAACACCAAAAAAGGTGTGAAAATAAGTATTGAATTTTGTAGAAAATGTACTGATTTTTTTCTGACTGTGTACAAATACTGGAACATATTCATTTACTGTTCCACATATTTAATCTCATTGTGATACATACTGCGATTTTGAGCTCTGACAGATCCTTGGAACTCTTTCCAAAGAATACAGAGAGAAACGTCAAATCCTTTATTACTTACCTCAAGCATTTTAGAAAATGTCATTGAAGACTGAAAACAGAGGTACCACTGAAATATAGCTATACTTGACCTTGAGCGGGTGACCTTGAATGATCATAGACTAAGAGCTAAGCTTATAGATAACAACTGAGTGAAGTAGGATTAAAATCCATTGACTCAACGAGAATTTAAACTATGATGTTTTAAATTTCTTTGTGACCTAATCTTTAGAAATGATACTGATCTTGCAGTGGGTTATTTGGATCAGCTATATCATAGAAAATCATTGGTTCAAGAAGCTATGGCTTCTTTGTGACATTTGTTGTCATAATTTTCTATAATATTTGACCATCACTTGCGTCTTTGTACTCTGAGTGAATACAGACAAAAAGCATAGATCACAAAAGCAAAATTTTTACAAAGTTTACCAAAGACCTTGACTTTTGAGATACCTTGTATGACCTTGTTGCACCATGATCCTAACACCAGAGTTATATGAAACATTTGTACAAAATATTATCAGAATCCACACACACGGGAGAACTCATGAAAATACACAAAAATAAAGTCCTCACAGATAAGACGTGATTTAAGAGCTTACCTATTAAGCAATATGGCAACAATTGAAGAATCCGGACGAAGGAAAGCCACAACCTCAGCATTCTTGTTCTTTAACCCAGTAACGGTGAGATCTAGACGCTTGGAACCAGGCACTAAGAACTTGCTACATAAATACCAAATCATTATTATTTTTGGTTTTGTTCTTTCATGTCTAGATTACTTCATTTATGCTTCTATAGTGATGGCATATGCCTGCGATTTTGCAAAGTAATTATAACAGGTGATTGATTCTTGGCCTGTGTGATTATGTAAAAGAGGCTGGTCAAATCATGCACGTTGTGATATGAGCGAAAAATTGTTTAAAGCAACGTAAGGCACCAAGACACATACCAAACATCTGCTTAATTTACCTATACAACAGACATGACCAAGTCAGTAATGGAACTTTTACTTGCCAATGTCTTCCATTAATTAAGACTTGTTTTTACTGTCTTATCTGAATAAAATGACATAAAAAAGAATCCAACCTGCGACTTTTTGACCACCGAGACATTTGTGCTAATACTGCTTTATGCTGGCTGACAAAGTCATTATCTATAAGCTAGTATTCAACATAGAGTTGATGAATACCTTATTTAACATCATATTCTTTGTAATAAGTATAAGGCTGTGAATAGCATGCATATCCATACTGATACAAATACAACACACACAAAGTTTTAATTTTCTATATGGTAAACATATATAATCAGATATTCCCAAAATCAAAAAATTCTCATGTGTTTTCCCAAAAGAAAAGGTGAAAATGAATTTTAAAATTCATAAAATATACCCAATCATTATACTCACCTAAAATGACCCAATATATAATACATGGGCTGTTTATAAAATTCATCTTTATCAGCATTCACTATAATGGGACTGTCTACAAAATTCTTCACCCAGTTTGGTCCACCCTGCATATCCAAGGCAATATTCCAATCAGTCCATCCTGCCACCCAATGCTGTAAATCCTAATTCACATGAAAACAAAAACAGGAAAATTCATCATTATAACCCTGTTTATTTGAAAAGCCTCAAACATATAAAAAAATATGCAACAAAGTCTTTTCTTCATTATGTACACAAGGCCCCTTGTCAGTCAGATTAAAACAAGGTCCTTAGTGGGTCATATTCATGCAAGGCTTCTTAAAAGGTAAAAATTATGCTAGAAATCTAATTTGTTCTATTCCACACATAACATAGTATGTTTTTTCTTTGCAGAATGAAGCTCAACATCATTAAGCTCAACATCATTAAAATATTTAATTAAATCACAGGGACCAGACTGAAATCACTGTCAAAGCAAATCATAGCAAAATATCCATCAATACCATAAATGTCCTTCAAATATATCATTTCCTAATACACTGAAAACTGTCATGAGATATCAACCGAGATGCAACCAAATATAGTTTAGAAAGAGACACAAATAGTCCTACATCACTCACCTGACAGCTTGGAAAAATAAGAAGGTACATATACTCTCTTGCTAATTGTGTTTTTGATAATTGACAAGAAACTTGCGAGTTTCTTTTTACATTAAAATATCAACACAATATATGACACAAATGTGTTTATTGGTAATCAACCCACCTGCATGATATCATGAGCATATGACTCCGCCCTTTCCCAGTTACCAAGACGAACTTTCACAGGGTCTAAAGGTCCTAACTCTCCAGTACAGGCCTCAGTGCCAAGAATGAACTTTTCAGGAAACAAGTCATGTGTGATGCTCAAAGCATTAGCAGGAACAAGTTTGTCTTCATACCAGTGTACAGCAATCCCTGATATATATTTACGAGCCACATCACTTGCAAATACCTAGAAAATAGTTATAATTACTTACAAAACCTTTTTGGCTGTTGGGTATAACACCTTAGTATACTGTATGGGCAAAATAATAATGCATAATAAGACATATATGCCTCATGTATATGCATTTAGTACAATGCAGTATGCCCACTCAGGAAATAGTTTGGGTACATATTTCAAGATCATAAACCATGAATTCAAAAAACAGGACCACACTGCCAGTTCAAAATATAAAACCAATGCTAGAAATTACAACAGACAGATAGTGTATATCAAAAATGACATGCCCACACTCTAGATCTGTTAACCTGGATTGCAGGCTCAGCATAAAAGAGAAAAATGATTTTGTGTTTCTTGTATACATCATATAACAATGAACATAAGAAATAAGTGAGTTTATACTTGTTGTTATTGCTGCTTAGGTCACACTAAATTTATTTCCTGTTCTTCAGGTTTTTTTTTTTACAGAACTTATGATTAAGCTAAGTACAGTACCAGTATACATGTACAAGACAAAAGAGGAAGATAGGACTAGTTTTAAGTACTGGTACTCATGTTACAAAACATATGGCATTGTTCTAAAAAGTGTTGAGAATTGCGTTCACAAAAAGTATATTTACAGTGGTCCAATCATCTAGATGTTTATCAAAAAGGGGCAATTGTTTTTAACAAACAACAATATTTTTGCATGCATATAAGATAACATAGAGTAATCAAAGATTACAAAACTCACCTCATAGCATATTTGCCAATAAAACATAATATAATCCCTATAGCAGAATCAAGAACTTTGGTAGCTGTCCAAATAAAAAAAATACCGGTATAAAACTTTTTCACATGTTGCCTTCTTCTCAACAAGTGCACTGAAGCCTTAAATATAGGTCATGACCTAGATCTGAAACTTGCTTGCATCTTTGCATTCATAATTACATCAATAGTGCAAGTTTGAACTTACTAGCTGTTCAAATGAAAACATAAAACTTTTCAACATTTTGCTCATATTTTTCTTACAAGTGCACTCTTTAACATTTTACTCAAATTTTCCGAATAAATGTGCACTGGAGCAGAAAATATAGGTCAGGATCTAAATCTGAAACAGGCATGCACATCTACACATAAAGATACATCATCCATATAAGTTTAAACTTCCTAGCTACAATAGTTCTTAAGTTATTGCCTGGACAGATGCCGACGACGGGGTGATAGCATAAGCTCCCTCTCACTTTGTGAGGTGAGCTAATAATGAGAAAAAACATGACCTTCACATTAGTTGTTTTGTCCTTTCTACTGCTTTCAAAAAGATCAATTAGGAATAAAGATTTAAGATTAATAAAAGATGTAAGATTTATACGACATTTTCCATGGTTATGAACATTGTTCTTTCTTTCACGACTGATAGAAAAGTCTGAATTGTACAAATTACAATAGAAAAGATTACCGTTAATACCACTGTATTTTTCCCAAGAAAAGTAAAAAAAATCCATGGTGGGTAAATTTCTCTAAATGTTTGACATTAAACATTGGAACTTGACTTGGTATAGATGCATGCCTTCATTTCTAGCAATAATAAACATCTATTTATTTTCTAGAATGTATGAATTAAATGATAATCAAATTAAATAATTTGTTTGATGCATGATCTCTAAGTACCACCTTCTAAGAACTAATTACTGTCAGAACAGGGTAACAAGAAATTCACCTTTGCTGATCAGCAAGTAACTAGCGAGTCATGTGCACATGCTGTATGCTCAGTTGTTTTTATGTGTCTGACTGAGACCACATGGCTATGTTTATAAACAAAATGGTGACTATATAAAATATAAGAAGGAATGAACAATAAGGATTTTTCTTGTTTAAATGTGACATGTTTTTCCGCAGTATAATTAGCTGAAGTTTTTTGTCCCTATGGATTATGGCAAGTATGACATGACACACATTTTAAATGAAAAAGACAAAATGTAAAGAGGATTCAGAATGACAAGGGAGAAAAAGTTCTGGTACAGATATTTTTGCAGTACAGAATTTGATATATTATTTTACTTCTGCTCTGAGATTTCACTAAATTTTGATGTAGGAAATCTAAAGAACAGGAAATAAATTTTATGTTGCTTTAATAAGAAACCTTCTCAGCCCAGTACGGTAGCATAAGTCGACTGTCATCCAAAATCATTATTTTGACATGCGCAAGTCCATTTTGTTCCAAGGCTGGACCAAGGTCTTTAGCAATGAAGTCTTTCTGTAAATCTGGAGTCCAACCCATGGCTTGAAATGGAAAGTTTTGAATATTACCATCTGTTGGCTCATTTTGACCAGTGATGCCCCAAAACTTTATTCCATGTTTAGAATACTCCTGTATAAATCTAAAATGGAAGAAGTATTATATAATGTCAAAAAACTTTTATAAAAGCACATGCATTTGATTATCCAATATTTGTATCCAATATTTAGAGCAAATATGGGTCTTTTTATTTATTTAATAAGGAAAACAAAATATACTGTATAGAGAGAAATTAGATCTGAAGATGTAATAACAAAAATTGATGTTAAGGATATATTAGACAATGTTTGGTCTAAATTAATTTACATTATTTTTATTTTTACCTTTCAAGTCCAAAAGAGTGAACAGGCAAAACATAAATTATCAGTGATATTATACTAAGTTACTCTAGGAATGCTCTAGTATTTGCCAAACTTCACATTAATGACGGCCAGAATATTCAAATAGAAGAATATCATACGAGGATGTTCCGAAATTATTGTTACTTTGGCGATTTCTTTTTGATAGAAGTAATTGTGATCATTTTACTTTGCCCTGTCCTTCGAAGTACTCCCCCTCTGCATTTATGCATCGTTTCAACCGATCAATCCACTTTTGGAAACAGTTTTCGTAAGCTTGAATTGGTATACTCATAAGATACTGGTGAATGGCAGAGCCAAGGGCATTTCTTGATTTATATTTTTTTCCAGATAGGTGAAATTTTAGTTTGGGGAACAAGAAAAAGTCACAGGGGGCCAAGTCTGGTGAAAATGCAGGGTGGGGGAGGACAGTGACCTTTTCTGCCTTCAAAAACTCCGTTACAATACGCGCCTTGTGTGCTGGCGCATTGTCATGCAAGAGCCTGAGGTACTTCAAACCTGTATGTGGGCGGCGGCGTTTGTAGACTTTCTTCAGTTTTCGAAATACAACGTCTCTATAATACTTTGCTGTGACAGTTTTGCCTTTCGGAACAGGGATTTGCATGATTGGACCCTTGTTATCAAAGAATATGACATACGAAACCTTCCTCATGGTGCGTATTCTTTTAGCAATGCTAGGGCGCCTGGCGTTTTTGTTTGCCCAGATTCGATTAGAGCATTTTCTTTTGGGCTCGAAAAAATACACCCATGTTTCATCACCTGTGACCAAATTATCAAAAGCCTTTTTCCTTTTTCCTGTATTTTGGGTATTTCTTCAATAAGGATTTGGCCTTGTCAACCCGGGACCTCTTTTGGTCGTCAGTTAGTAAATGGGGTATCCACCTGGCATTGATCTTGCCCAGCTTAAGATGTTTCTTTAAAATACAGTGAATACGTGCTAAAGACAAGCCTGTCATTTTAGCTAACTGCCTGACAGTGTACCTTGCATCTTTTTCAAGGATTTGCCGAATTCGTTCAATGTTATGCTTTGTTGTTGTTGTTGCAGGGCGACCTGTGTGAGCAGCATCTTTCAGCTGCTGGTGTCCCGACTTAAATCGAGTAACCCACCTACAAATAGTCATATATGACATTTGACCCTTCCCATAAATATCACACACCTCACGATGAATATCTACTGCCTTTAAGCCAAGTAGAGACCTACCTTTGATATAGGCCCTAATTTCAATTACGTTTTCAGCTCTCTTGCTAACCATATTTATATAGAGTGTAACGAATACGCTACAAAACAATGTACACAGCACCAAGTTCAGTGTAATTGTGAGCGAGAAATTTACCTATACCAGCCTTCAGATATCACGCTATCGCCATGAGGTAGTTTTAAGCTCATTTAGCACTATTTCCACGGGATATTGCGCAAGTAACAATAATTTCGGAACACCTCTCGTACACTGTAAGAATTAAAATTTTATTTTATTAAGGCATACTCTAGATTTAGTCCAAGAGTACAAGAAAATACTAAATAAGGATGGTTGCACAGTTTGTTCTTATAGTAATATATTTCTACATTCTTCAATTAAAAACCCCATTTACTATAGCTTTCTGATTTAAATAAAGTCATAATTTTAAGTGTAAAATGTAATGTGTAGCTGTAATAATTTCTCCAATGATGTGCTTGAATTTAAAACAAGATATTTGAAATAATTTCACTGTATGTTTCAGACTCACTTAACAAAGTACAAAGCCCATGTTTTGAAGTACTGTCCCCCTGGTTGACCAATCAAAGTTCCTTTTCCTGTCATATTCTGATTGGTTTTCATCCATGCTGGTGCACTCCATGGGCTACCAAACATTGTTAAATTATGTCTGGACATTGCATTGGCTATTTGAATGTACTTAATCTACAATGAAACAGAACAGCTTGAATGTTAATTCTGGCATGTCATGACCTTGACCCGGAGACATAGACTACTTTTTTTACTGAAAGTAATCTGTCTCTGCCTTGACTCATAAATCCAAGGTCATGCCACAGTAAACCTATTGCCAAATTTGTTTTTGCAGCATTTTAGTGCTAAGGAATATTTGTCTCACTAGGACAATTCTCAGGTGTATCAGTGATCTTAACAATACCACATGAAGAACACGATTTACACCTACTGGTATAGTCATGAACCTTAAAATTTCCTTCTCTAGTTCCCTCCTCAGCATTCAAAAGATGCACATTTAACAGACCAATCATTTTCACCTGACATTCATACAGATTTAATACTTAGTACAGTGTACATGCAGAAACCTTAGGAATCCTCCAATGTCTGATGTAGGGTGTAATAGACAGATGTATAAACTATGCATGAACAACAAATCTTTCTTCATTGTATCTCTCCTTTCTTTAAAAAACTGACTGTATTAATTTGAATTCCTACAGTCTAATAAGAGGACAGACTTCACATCACCATTACTAAGTCACTGTTTATCATTTATAATTAATTAATACACCATTGTGTACACGTACCCACAAAGTGATAAATTAGCCAACCATTCCAATTATCTTTAAAAACAAAATGCAATCAACTGTTCAGACGTGTTTTTGAAAGATGACATGAATTTCTATGAATAGATAAATGGATAAAACATTTAGTAAGTTATGAATCCTGTATGCAACCGAGTGGGGGTCACTGATGGCATTTATCACATTGTAATCAAATGGTAATGTTATGATGTGTAATGACTCATAAGAACCTTATACTTGATGTCCTCTGATGTCAGAGAGAATTTGGTAAGATTGAAATCCCCTTTAATATCGTCATATGAATAAGGATGTGTGGAGAAATCACAGCTAGCCATTGGCACACGTCCAAGACTGTACTCTATACCTAGATATTGAAGCAGAGTGGAAAAACAGTTTCAAAATATACCAGGTTTTCCCTTAATCAATTCAAAATTCAGAATTGTTCACACTGAAAATCTTATAAAAAAGTAATACTAGTAAACCAGAAATGCATGGAATCTATAAGAAGACATACTAGGTAATAGATAATACACCCATCGCTTAATTTCTGGAGAGAAAATTTCTACAAAGGCAAAAAATAACATACTAAAATGAAATAACACTTATAAGTTGTAAATATGAAAACATTAGGCATGATTCCCTTGTGTTGCGGATTATATATACCATTAGTTTGACAATCCTAAATGGTTTTATCTGTATATTGTTTAACGGTGCAGCCTATAATCAGTGTTTAACATATGACCTTGAAAAACCATGGGTGTTAACCTGTTGAATTAAAGTGTACAAAGTTTGATAGTCCTAGCCTAAATGTATCTGTCTATGTTTTGTTTATGAGGTGCAGTTTATCAACAATATTTGGCATGTTACCTTGACGGTTGACCTTGATATACACGGCATAGCTAATTGAAGACCTATGGAAGACCTATATTTATTCAGACATTATTATTAAATACTGTTATTAGAAATGTGTTCCTTATTATTAAAAAAGGCAATATAGATATTTAGTTCTGTAATATTGATAATTTATACTGCATTTTTTACCAAATTTTGTGTAGGTCTTTTTTCGATCAAAATGGCCACTATTACTATTTTACAGAGTAATTAAAAATTCATTGCCATTTATAAAATGTGATATCATAGAGGAGCATATATTTTTGCTTAAATATTCATTAAAATATATAAAGGAATAAGATCAGATATGTTCTGACTACTGTATTGTATGTTTACAGTACACTTGAGTATACAGCTCTAATGGTGGCAATTTCCATCAACAAAAGGAAAAAGAGGAGCTACTGGCTCAGTTATGTGGCAGAAGTCACCATGGAGCTATACAATACAAAAGACTTACAAATTATTTGAATTATAACATGCTCTAAAAACACAAAGTTATATAATTTATAGGGAAATATACACTTTTATAGCATGATAAATATGTTTGTAAAATTGTTTTTTAATAATGCCTAGATAAATGTAGATTTTTCCGTAGGTCTTCAATTACCCGTAGGTCTTCAATTAGGTACGCCCGAAATAAAGAAGGTAATTTTATAAAAAACATGTGTAAGAAGTCTGACAGTACTAGCCCATACATTTTGGTTTGTACTTTGTTTACAAGGTTATAAATGTGACCTTTACCTATAACCTCTGACTTTGAAAAAATAAAGGCATCATCCTCACAACATCAATGGTATGAATACTATAATGAGAGTCAGTGCCCAAACGGTTCTGTCTCTATCATGTTTACAAGTTTTATCAACAACGTTTAGTGTATGATTTTGACATTGGACCTCAGAAATTGAAAAACAATAGGCATTGTTTTGTTGTCATAGAGAATATGTGTATCACGTTTGATAGTCTTTGCTCAAACAGTTAAGACTGAAATTCATCTACTAGTTGAAAAGACAGACAGACAGGCAGACAGACACTTTACAACACACCTTAATAAGTCTGCATAGATGGGCATATAAAATGTTATTTCAAATTCAAAATTTCCCATTCAAATGAAAATTGCAATATACATATATTCATGAACTACTGAGTTAAGCATTTCTTCCATACATACCACTGGGTGAGTAGTAGGACTTGAGCAGGTTAGTCTGGGCTCCTTGTGAAAGCTTGTCTATATTTATACCAGCAGCATCTGTAAAAGCTCCACCAAACCCTATGATCTCCTGATAAGTCACATTTTTATTGATCACATAAGTTGCTACAAAAATAATAAGAGTCATAATAAAATTTAAGTTCTTATTGAGGTTTTACTTGACTCTCGATGACATGGAAGTATGAAATGATATTAATACAAATTTACTGCATTTTCACAGCTACTAAAATCTGTTGCAGTTTGCATTTACGGTAGTCACTTATCAAATCCATTTTTCTCGCATCTTCACAAGTCAAGGGGTTGTGCACTATGTAAACTTCTTTTACGTAGCGCATCCCCTTGACTCATGAAGATGTTGTTCTCGATGTAAGCACATTTATGTAGGCAACTTTTGCTATATTCATATGACGTCATATCGATCGCAAAATGCTCTTGATGTTGATGATTCTGTAGTTGCGATACATGTACTTCATATTGGCCTATTAGGCCTTTATCACTCACCTTAGCATCTTAAGCACATGAAAACTTAGTATCAGGATATTCTCTAATGAGAGGGTTATTTTTAGAGATTTTATTTCAGAAGAGAATAAACATAACAATATAACATTCTGAAAACACTCTCATTTTTCATCAATCTGATTAAAACCAAATCTTTTCTTTCCGCTTATCTATTTGTCCCATTGCGGATAAAGATCTGGCGAAACCCCATAAGGGGTCATGTTCTGGTGAACTCTGATAACATTTTAGTCACTGAAACCATTATTTCCCATAGCCAATCAATTACTCACCCAGGCATGTGCAAGTGACGCAATATGTAACAAACACTGTTCAAAAACTACCTTGTAGATCATGAACCCTGGGGATGTTAATTTCATTCCTAGGAATTTGTACCTGATCCACTGATTGGCTGTAATATCAGAGTTCACCAGAACATGACCTCTTACGGGGTTTCGCCAGATCTTTATCCGCAATGGGACAAACAGAGAAGCGGAATAAGATATGGTTTTAATCAGATTGATTTTTCATTGTAAATAATCCATCTGAAAATTCTCTTAACTATAGATGGTGCATGTACCTCAATCAAAGGTTTATACACATGCATAAAATAAAGTTTTGCTCTTCCCCACCCTTTAAAAAAATAATCCAAAAAAATTCTGTAAAATATTTTAGAACTCATATGCTTTACAGTTACAATTATTTGACTAAAATCAATTAAAAAATGCATTTTATGTGTAGGCAATCTATCAAAGGAAAATAAAAAAAAAATACTCGAAAATGTGCAATAATGACCATGTATGAAATGAAGTCACAAATGGAACCAAAAAACAACAACAACACTTCTCAAGACACTTTTCTACATCACTCTGGTGCATTCAGTTTGTTTCTATACTGCCAGGTTGAAAGAGAAGTCTGTGAAAGGAGGGTAAGCTGTAGGTAATTTATTGCCACAACCTGGATTCATTTCTTGACAAATCTGGCCAAAAAACAAAAACACAAAACAAGGTGCAGCCTTCATCCCACCAAATTTCATCAAAATCTTTCTATTATATCTGAAGAAGAAACCCATCAATGTTTACTATTACATACAAATAGTGTATCTATTTTCGGTGCACAGATATTAACGTCCCCCCAAATGTAAGTACATATAAGCAAAAAAAATAATTTGATAAAGGCCAGGAGGCCAAAAATTTGAAAAAAGATGGTTTTTATTTTTTACATAGTCCATTTTCCTATTCCAAGTCTTTTCAATTATATTTATTACAATATAATCAATTAAAAAATTCATCAATATGCCTTCAGCAGTTCTGAAGAATTTGTTGCTCATTCTCAAACAACAAACTCCTTGAAGAAATTCACAAGTACATATTATATTCTTTTGCTTATTGTGTTTTAGACAGCAAACAAGAGACTGTAAACTTGCTTCTCTACATTGAATAAATCAAGGTAATGAATTCTTTTTCCCATTCTAATTTTCTTAAATAACAATTAAAGTCATGTGTTGGTGTAAAATAAACTAAAAAAATTGTTTGCCTTCGCTGGGTTTGAACTGCTTCACTTCAGCATGTAAAAACTGACCTATATGACAGACAGATGGACTGACCAATGAAGCACTATGACAAAACAGACAGAAGACAGACAGATGGGTGTAGTAATCCATTCATGTTCTATTCATAAATTTACTTGTCATTTACTGAGCGTATCACAGATCTCTTTGGCTTTTATCTCTTAGTAATTAAATATCATGTGATAAATGATATAAAATGAAGTGTTCTCTTATAATCATCAGTAGCTTCTACTCATTCTTCCATAGAACCACTTTGGTTGTCCAAGTGTATGTAATAGTATGTATATATTTTCCTATTTCTAATTTTCATCTTCTGTTTTTTTCATTCTGTACTTAAATATAGTTGTTTATCTAATAAATCACTGAATGTAAACAAGCCTTATTAATGATTAGAAGTGTATAAGGAACCTTGATAAGTAACCAGCTCCAGTTACAGCAGTAAATTACTTAGGACTCTGGACTTATTTACACTGTGCCCAAAATAGTGTTATGGAAGGCATAATGCAAATTAAGAATTTGTTGTATATCATTTGACATTATTATAAACAACTATTGAACATAAAAAATATCAAAATGATTGTACATAATGGGTGTTTGCATATCCTTTTACTAGTTTGAAAGACTGCATGAATTTACTTGTTCAGGAGAGTGCCTATATACTTGTTCAAGTGTATATATATATATAGTCATTCTAAGAGTGTGTGTACTTGTTGAGGAGAATGTGCATACATACTTATTCAGAAATGTGGGTATATACTTTCCAATGAGGACATGTGAAAAGCAATAGGATAAGGATTGATTGAGAGACGTTAATGCTTGTAATGGTAAAGTGAAGCGGACTCACTCTCGCCCATATTTTCTGAGCTTATCGAGCCATATGTATGTACTAATCTGTCCAGTATATCTGTTAAGTACAGACTATACTGTCCTTCATCCCCTGGAACATTATCCTCTACTGTATCACAGTAAGTAGCATTACAAACACACACAAAAGTATCTTCACCAAATTCCCTTTCAACACATGGTACACCCTCTGAAATACATCAAATGAATGACAAATATATACCAAGATCATCTCAGTGATAAAAACTTACATTTTGCAGTTGGAAATGAAAGAAACTGTTCATACGTAAGATCAAGCCTTTGGCCAAGCTTTGTAGATGAATAAATGTTAGCATGACCCTGTTTTATATTATCAGCCACAGTATCACAATATGTGTTATTACAAACACAGACAAAGGAAGAATCTCCAAAGTCCTTCAAATAACATGGAACAAAATCTGAAAATATATTCAAATGAAGAAAAATTCATACTCAATATAAAATGAAATTCAAAAGTATTAATATTAATATAATATAGTATTTACTGTGATAACATAAATGAATTATCTTCCAGTAATTAAGTTATTATTTTTCATCTTAAAAATAAATTTTTTTACTATACATTAACATCCGGAAATTTTAACCTTCGTGTCTTCACAATAACCACTTGGGTCTTCTCATAATAAAAAATTATCTACCCCTGTGCATGTGATGTTAACTAGTTCTATGGAAATCAATGAAAAATTACAGGAAATGAGGTGACAAAAATGAAGGTAGCAATGTCCAAGTAAAGAGGAATTATGTAGAGACGCTCTTGTTGTAAAATTTACCACATTCCAAAAACGTCCTCATCTCAACATCAGAGATTCATTCTGGATTCAAATTCAATAAGAGTCTATATATATCAAATATTTGTGCAATCCCATTGAAAGATGACATATCTATCCCTTATTAGTAACCGTTTCTTCGCTTTCACTTTGTTTTGTTAGTATCTATGAAACTTCTCAACTTCAGAAATCAGACAATTATTGTCAAATTTCATTAATACATTATTATTTCTTAGTATATGTTTATTATAAAAAAAGCAGAAATGTGTTTATATCATAAATAAACACAATAGAATAACAGTGCTTTCAATCTGTATTAGAACAATCTGGTCCTAATTTTAGAGGTTTGCTGGTATGGGTCTTGATAAAACAACTCAGGACAGCCTGAGCAACTACATGCTTATGTGCAGGTTTGAATGGAATTATATGCCCTTTTTTGCATAATTTAATCTGGTATGTACCCTATTTGATATGAATTTGAAAAATATTTCGATGTTTTAATCCCATAGGATTGGAAATCTGACATGTCTGATATGTTGGAAGAGGGTCTTGGGGTCCTATATTTTTCAAAAGTTTTCAAATTTCATATAAAACAGGGTACATACACTATTAAATCATGCTATGAATGCTTTTGGTTCAATTCAAATTGGCACATCAATTCTGGGCACATTATTTTCCCTCTGGGCTGCTGTGGGATGTTTTTAGCATGACCAGTTGGAACAGGGTAAACATGAAGAAATGTAAAAAGTGGCATTAAAAAAGTCTGAGTTGAAATAGTCCACGTGAACACAAATTTCTTTTTTGCCACTGTAACTAGATGTAAAGATGGCACAACAAGAATTCATATAAAACAGAATGGGGAAAACCTCTCATTTCAGCAAACCCTCAAATGTGCAATTGTTGTCACAATCTCCGATTTCAGTAATCAATTTAAGTTTAACTACAAAAAAATAAAATTTTAGAATTCTTATTTGAAATCCAAAAGGACTCATTTGAACAACCTGGTGGATATAGTATGCGATAAACAGTAAGGTACATGCACACTCAATTTCCGTTGTTACAATACTCACTTCTGGCACAAGCTCTAAGTTGTAACTATACAGATACAGATAGTTTACAAAACAGATAACAAAACAAAAGTGGAAACCTCCCCCCCCCTCAACTTTTTTAACGTGACGTTTTTTCTGGAAAATGATAACACAGATGGCGACAGTCTACATACTCATCAGAAATATTCTCTGTAAGGTTACCAGAGGTTTCGGCCCTTTACCGGTTCGGCCCACAGAGGTTTCGACCCTTTACCGGTTCGGCCCTGGAGGTTTCGGCCCTAAATAATTATTTTCCGAAAACATGAAAAAACATGCTTCATATTTGAGCCCATAGCGGCATAATATTTTTATTGATTAGTGTGAATTACCTCTCCACTGGCTCGATTGATGGCCTGTTGTCTATTGTCAAACTAATATTGAATGACCTGTCTAGCTGTATTTCTTGTCTCAACTCCTCAAAAACTTCATCGTCCAAAGGGTCTAAATCAGTGTTTATGGATGGTAATCGCAATGTGCTTCACTTTGGTGACAAAGTTGGTGATCCGAGAGGTGATGGGGGCCTCCTTTGTAGAATCGGCGGTGGGGGGGGTTGGAGACAGTGGTCGTGGTAGGCATAATGGTGATGCTAGTGGTGGTGGTGGGGTAGGTGACCTCTGTAGAATTTATATGGTGTTACTGTCATTTCAATCGGAGGGATTGGGAAGCGGACAAATGTGACTATGAGCTGGCCCAAGCGAAAAGGCGACCTATGGGTTTTTTTTTAAATATATATAAATAATGTAATTTGTTATGTCACACCTGCGCCTGCTCATATCATTTTTACTGCCTGTACTAATGAAACCAATTAAAATGACATCCAAACCGTTGTTGATAAAATGTGTTTTTGTTAAAATTGTAAAATTTGTTAACCAGGGAGATAACTCTTACCTTCTTAATCTTAATAGGTTGTGGGTCTAAAATGTAGATGTAATGTAGATGGGTAGCAAATTACAAAAATATAAAAAAAAATCACCAAAACGTGAAAAATAGCGAATTATTTTATTGAGGGCCGAACCGGTAAAGGGCCGACCGGTGAAGGGCCGAAACCTCTGTGGGCCGAACCGGTAAAGGGCCGAAACCTCTGGCAACCCAAGCTCTGAATTTCTGTTAGCAAGTTCTTTATTGCATATCAAATGGAGGATGAACTCCTTCAGTGACAAGAAAAATATTTCATGATTTTGGCCCCCCCCCCCCATCTCCACTTTTGAGTTGCTTCCTAGGCCGCCGCTTTTGAAATAACTACAACACTTACTAAAATGGTAAGTTGGAAAGATTAACTTCTTTTATAATCTATATCAAGTATGTCAGATCTATGCAGAAAAGTTCATACTGAAAGCTAAATTCTAATATTTTCATTTTTCAATGCTTGTTTGCTTGAAATTAATTACTGAAAACGGACATATTGTTACTCATTTGACTGATTATCTCTCAAAATCACACGACATATCGAACCCCCCCCCCCCCCCCCAACTGTTAATAATTAAATCTCAATAAATTTAGAAATAAATACCTTGCAAACTGTTATTACAAGATAACAACAACAAGATGAATAGAAAATGAAATTTCATGTTGCGTGTGTGATCAATGCTAGAAAACAATAATAACGACTCCTAGCTGTCACGCGCCTCAAAAAATCATAACAAGATCTTTGACATGTGATGCTAATGTACAGAATATTATGATATATTGATTTCCGGAATGTTAAAGGACTACGTTTAGAATGTAGCCAAAAAAACTGAGACCCATATAGACTTAAGTATCCTAGAGGTCCCAGGAAGTTGACTGATTCAGATTGTGGGGATTGAAAGACAAAACATACTAGTATCATACACATGTACAGCTCCTAATTTCAGGGTGCAAATAACATTTAATAGGCTATAGACAGCCTTTATATGAAGCTATATTTCTCTATTTCATGATTATTTCAAAATTCAATATACCTTACTCTTAAAGAAATTTTAAATACACTTCGATCAACACAATAATGTAGTATATCTTACAGAAATCATATAAACAGGACAGGATCTGACCGCTTGTATAGTAACTATCTATCGATCTTCTATTACTGCCGGACTCGATCCTCATTTCTGAGTATTACTGGCAGGGTTTTAAAAAGTGCATTGCGTACCTGAAAAGGGTGGAAAGTAACAGGACAAAAATGAAGATGAAAAAAGAGGATAAATTTGTTAAAAGGGGAACCAGAGACATATATACACATATGTGTATATATGTCTCTGGGGGAACATAGGAATAAAGGAGAATCGGATTAAAGTACAAGGAAAGACGTTAAAAACAGTATTGTGTTTAGTATTTTCTGGGGCTATGGCTCTTTCCAAAAACCTGCAAATAGATAACGCTTTAAAAGAAGATGAGGATGAATGTAAATCTAAAAATGCGAAAATGTATTGTAAAGATGACATTTCGGACACAAAAGAAAAACCATCTTTCATTGTAGAGAAGGACGTGGCGCACTGTACATATAATGCAGGGGCGGATCTGAAATTCGCCGCCGCCATTCCCACCTCGGAAAATTCACATTTCCCCCCAAATTCGTTCAAACATTATGTTATGCTTGAAAGTTTACAAGTTTTTTTTTCACCACAGAAAGTTTTTTATATTCTTAATTGCTCAAATCACCAGCTGGGAAGGAGAGTCCTGCATATGCAGTGCCTGCGTGTAATGTTTTATTTCATATTATTTTAAAATTATTAGCATTGCCAGCTTAATTTTAGTTGAAGCTTAGTGCTCATTGGACAGCGGAATGAAAATATGGTTTTAATCAGATTGGTTTTTACGTCTCCATGAAATAATTCAATAGTGTAGATCGAGCTTTTGATATCTTTTATAAACATTTATCACATATTTTGCTGTTTATGCAGTGAAATATCGCTGTCATAAATTAATTTATGACATAGGTAACGTCATAGCGTGGAAAAGAATTGTGTCAAGCCGTTGTTTGATGGAATAAACACCTTAAACTGAGTATAAACATGTGATAAAAAGAATCTGAAATGAATTTTCATTTCATACTGTACCGGTATTTATAAAACTCGTTGTGTGTTTTATATCCCCTCGCCAAAGCTCGGGGATATAAAACAAACAATTCGTCTCATAAATACCGTATGAAATGAAAATTCATTTCAGATTCTATTGAGTCTTTTCGTTAAACAGAGTTATTTCCCATTTGAGACGGTATCTGATGTAAAACAATTATGACGTCATCAATTCTCTATCATTTGTGGACTATCATTTCCCTGGGTTTTAGATCATTTTCCATAAAATTTGATGACGTCATAAGTGTTTTACGTCAGATACCGTCCCAAATGGGAAGTAACTCTGTATAACGCAAAGACCGAATATATGTGTCATGTTTTTCATGTGATTTATCATTAACATTGCCAGCTTATCTTATATGCAACTTTGTGCGTATTCAGTATAGGACCTTTTAGTGCTTTTTTAGTTTGCTGTCTGTATACTATGATATCTTTTATGTTGCATGAAATCTTACAGTATAGTTTAGTGCTTGTGATTTCTCTTATAAACATTCTTACTTAGTAGTGTTTTATTTGCATGTTGTTTAAGTTTATAAATGTATGTGTGTTTGTCTTAACTATGTATGTTGCATGTCTTATTATAGTACTAATAATGTCTAGTCGGCAAATAGCTCCTGAGAGCTAATGTTTATTGTTATATATACACACACACCCGACCGACTCTAAAAAAGATTATTTGATTAGGAATGAAGCGCTCTATTGATTATATGTTTAATATATATATATATATATATATATATATATATATATATATATATATATATATATATATATATATATATATATATATATATATATATATATATATATATATGTATAAATTAAACATATAATCAATAGAGCGCTATATATATGTGTGTGTGTGTGTGTGTGTGTGTGTGTGTGTGTTTTGTGTGTGTGTGTGTGTGTGTGTGTGTGTGTGTGTGTGTGTGTGTTTATATTATATATGTTTTTATGTTTTATTCTATGTTTAATAACAAAAGGATTAACATTTTTAATATAAATTTATATATAAACTGAATGTAAACATGTGATAAAAAAAGAATCTGAAATGAATTTTCATTACATACGGTATTTATGAAACTCGTAAAAACAAACAACTCGTTTCATAAATACCGTATGGAATGAAAATTCATTTCAGATCCTATATTTATATATTAGAAGTATTCTTCTCTCTTCCACTTTTGTTGATTGATTTTTGTTTAACGTCACACATCACGAATATTTCACGTACGTATATGGTGACGGCATCTGCCTGATGCGGTGTATACAAATTTTGACCTTTGCAACGGACTCACCCGAAACAGTGAGGGAATCTAACGTGCCATTCATGCCACCATGACGTATGGCCTCGATTTTTACTGTCTCATCCGAAAGACAGGACACCGGCATGACCAGAGCGGGACTCGAACCTCGGCCTCCCGATCAGGAGGCGAGCGCGATACCACTATGCCACGCCGGCTTCTTCCACCTTTGACTTGCATTCTAAGATCATATCCAATGTATATGTCTTATGCTTCCATATTGAAAAAAAACAAACACCCCCCCCCCCCAAAAAAAAAAAAGGCAATAGCCAAAACAACCCAGAAAAATTCGGGAATACAATTCCGTTAAAACTCTGAGTTATATCCATTTCCGCTTCATAAACGCATTTGCCGGTTTGTCTTCGACTATTCAGAAAAGCATTTGCTGAGCAAATTTTTGGTAAAGATGGTTTTTGGAGACGTTGGAGAATTGCTTGAAATGTTTAAGAACTGTTTTCCCTTATCTTTTTTATTCTTTGTTCCTATATTTATAATCTTATCTCCAGTAAGCCCAGTTTCAGCTGCACACGAGTTCGCAGCGTATCGCATGCAGCAGTACGACCTTCAAGGTACAGCTTATGGTAAGTATATACGTAAATCAAATACAAATGCCATAAAATAATCATTGATTTTTAATAATCATGTTATTGACACTAAACGAAATATTATTACTGTCTTGGTGTTCCTGAATAGAGTAAATTCTAGCTAAGACAAAAAAAGGGGGAAAAATATATATGTTAGTGTTGTAAAATCGGAGAAAATCTGTTATCGATTATCGAAAATAATCGGACCAGTGATATTGATTAATAATCGCGATAATTGTAGATTTGTATTTTTTCTTAATTTTATTGCTTTTCTTTTCTCTCCATTTTTTGCCTTAATTTCATGTTACTGTCCACTTTATATGAACTTATCATAAAAATGATAACAGATAATTCAATCACAATGTTTATTGCAACAAGTTTTTAACAATATTAACAAAAGAGATGACATTAAACATTAAAAATTTAACATTCCTTGTTAACAATATAAACTTAAGATAAAATAAGAAAAATAGCAAATCACTATTGTCATGTTTAGTATTTTTTTCGATGAAGGACCATCTGATAATACTGATTTCTTTCTAAATCCAAAAAATCGTCAAACTGGAGATTTAGTGTTCCCAGGATAAGGGAAAATCTCCTCAGGTTCATTGATCGCGTCCGCCATTTGGAAGTTCCACCGACAATATTGCCAACGTCGGCAACCATCGTTACAACACTAATATGTGTGTTTCCATTTTCACTCTTGGAAAATACTGGGTCGGTAGGTGAGGATTGTTTTTTTTGTTAATTTTTTTGCCTTTCGTTGGTATAGGTAGCCTGTTTCACTAACAATTGCAAGTGAACCTGGACTGGCTGGAGCATGCTTGTAAATGTTGTAGTTGCAGTATGACAATGCGTGTCACTAGAAGTCTTTAGTGTAAAGTTATGATGAAATTTCATCAGAAGTTACGTACAGTATTTTAAGATCTAGACAGGCACTGCCAGTGTACTTTTTGAAGCCTTTTTCTCACTATGATTTTTCGGCTCGTGATCGAGAGGTCCCGGGTTCGACTCTCGCCCTGGCCACACTGGTGTACTGTCTTTCGGATGAGACAGTAAAAACCGAATTGAAGTCCCGTGTCAGGGTAGGCGTGGCACGTAAAAGATCCCTCACTGCTTTAGGTGGGTCCGTTGCATAGGTCTAAATTGATGCAATGCATCAATAATCATAGAGTGACATAAAACAATAATCAATCAATCAATCACTTTTTAAAGAAATCTCGAACCCATGTTTTTTTTTAACCTCGTAAAAATTTATAGGGTCAGTGGTAAAAAATAGGGTCAGTCAGGAAAGTGCAAACACACACATACATGTATTTGGCCTAATTACTTTATTAAAAAATAAAATAAACCCTTCGCAGGTTTAATGTTTTTTTTACCTTTTAGCAACAGTGTTTTGTTTTATGTAAGACATCAGCTTTCACATTTTTCATTTACTAGGATGTAGGAGTTCACTCGTCAACATGGAAGCTCGCCCCTTTGATGCCAAGATGATCACACGTCGATGCATTGTAGCTCGACTACAAGAAGTGTCAATATCAAAGTATCGTGATCTGATCCAGGAGAATGCTGGGGCTCTTCTCATTCTTTTGCCTATGGATTTGAGTAACATTGCTCAGGCAGATGTAAAGGTGAACTGAGTGTACATGTAATAATACATCTGTATATATGGGACTGAGTTACCAATTGACCACTACTTTGAATAATTGGAATGATGCTCCATTTAACTGAAACTTGCATTGATTTAAATGATACTGTAAATACTCGAATATAATGCACACTTGTTTTTAGCCAATTTGTCTTATCAGTTTTGACTGCACACTATACATATGATTAGAAATCTGTTCCACATTCTTAATATTGACTTTGTGTTAGCTATGAGTTAAGGCAAAGCTTCCGTGGCACATTTAGGGGTGTGTGTGTATCAGTTAAATTACCCAAAGCCGTCAATCAAACCCATGAGACATGAGATATGTCTATTGTCTGTACAGTACAGTCCAGGGTGAACTTAATTTGCCCACTGGTCACAGTGGACATTTTTAGAATGGACATCAAAAATGTCCACTGGACACAGTGGACATTCTTGTAAGAGCCAGTTAGAATTAACATACAGGTAAGTGGATAGCTTGATAGTTCAGGTAAATGTCCACTGAAATCTCAGGTGGACTGCCCACTGTGGACAGTGGGCATTCAAAGTTCCACCCGGACTGTACTGTATATTGTTTGCACCCCGTAGAAAATGCCCAAGGCGATAACGGGAATACAAACTTGCCTACCCTCCCGTTTTTGTCTTAATCTTTCAGTTTTTAACCTTGTACTTCTGCCTTCTGCCTTCTGTACTTCTGTTTGCTTGAGCTACATGAAAGTCAATAGACTACATTTTCGATAATTTTGCAACTGTGTTTTTAAGTACAGTGTCCAAATGTTATTAAATAGTTACATTACACCTGCTCGTCTGACCGTAAAGATAAATCCGCTGTCTATTGAAACACATGTAATTGTATCTCAGTCGTGTGGCCATGGTGATCAAAGACACAAGATGGGTTCAACAATTTATTTTAACAAAGGCAAATTAAAAGGCATATTCAAGCGAGAAAAAATTTCACTTTTCAATCTGATAGAACATTCCTCAAGGAATGGTCAAAGTATGGCTATTGCATCTTTATGTTCGCCGTGCATTACTGGCTCTTGTCATCACCGGTGTCGCATGGTCGGGTCTCGTCTTCAGGGAAACTGGCGCATATTTTCTCCTCAGTCCGAGCAGCTTAGCTCTCCAGGTTGCCATCATTTGTGATGAAAGCATCAAGCGTCTAGCTATCAACTCCTCTAGCGACTGGACATTGTCAGTTTCGGTTGCGTCGTTGTCTGACAAGACAAAGCCAGCCTTTTGGAAGCAGTTGGCGATAGTTGTGGGCTTGGCGGTGCGCCAGGCCTTACTGGGTAAGTGGACGGCATCTAGTAGGGTCAGTCTTCACACAGTGCCGTTGGCTAACAGCGTCATCTTGTCGATGTTTTCGTGGATCTTGCACACGATATGGCTTTGGCAGTTGGTAATTAATTAATCCTTTCATCCCTACTGCTACGGCCTATTTGACATTTAACGTGTGATTTGGTCAACAGCTTTTACCTGGACAGGTGTGAAACCATTTATCTCTTAATTGATAGGTCGCTGGCACCGTAGTAAATAACATGACCTTTGGCGTGATACGGTGAAGTTTTAACAAAGGTATGCTTGGTAGGATAATCACGCTATTCAAATAAACGAAGTTGCTTCTTTATTCTGGTGTAATACGTGGCGGATTTTCAATAGATTTAATAGTAAACGGTTTTGGATTTCAGCATCTTATTCAATAAAACGAAATATTCAATAATGCGACATTCAATTAAGTGGCGGGCATTGTATTAGTATTCCTCTTGAACTGGATTATTTTTATGGTAGGTTTGCTATGAAAGTATGAATTTACCTGTTGTCAAGTGTTTTTAAGACCCATTTACGGCTTCCAAACGAAGTGTCTGCTTGGCTTGCATCGCCGACGATCCGGGTTCGATTCCCAGGTTGCGCCACTATGTTTAAGAGGTTGGTTAACTCCTGTTTCCATGTTGCAATATAACTGAAAAATTGTTGAAAGTGACGTAAAACACCAATCACCCAACCAACAACCAATTGACTAAAAATGACCAAAAATTTTGCAGACTAGCTTTGCCCCGCATAACCTTCAGTTTTTTAGATTCTGATGGTTGGCAAGTCTGAGAATAATGTCTACAGTGTGTCATTCAAATAAATACATTAAAGGACTTGCACTGTGTTTATTTAGCAGTGGTTTCTGATTATCAGACTGTACAGATGATAAAGTGATCTAGACTTAATTGGTTAATTGATAGTTATGCAACAGTTGAAATTACTTGACCGTAACAACACGTGTATCGACAGCTTGGCTTATTCTCATACATTCATTCTTTCATTGTTTTATCTTCACAAACATGTGCGATGTCCGCGTAAAGTACACCTAATTTATGTGGACACGCACGATAGAACGCAATCACACTGTAAAAGGTATGCGGCAAAGCAAATTCAAATGACAAAATCAACGATGAAATGACCGATTAATTGAGGAGGTACACAAAAGACGAATTGTTAAAGATAAAAACGCACGATAGAACGCAATCACACTGTAAAAGGTATGCGGCAAAGCAAATTCAAATGACAAAATCAACGATGAAATGACAGATTAATTGGGGAGGTACACAAAAGACGAATTGTTAAAGATAAAAACAAAAACCATATACATGTGCTGAAAAATCTCGATTGCGCCTCACTGTCTTGCTGTTTCAACATGAAATTGACATTATTCTTTGGATTTTTTCCCTGCATATTATACATGGAGTTAGACGTTTTTTCATAATTTTCGCTGTCATTTATTATACTTGGGTGCATATTGTATTCGAGTATTTACAGTAAGTACATGTAAATAAGTGATTTCAAAAAGAAAGCTTAATGTCTGCTACTGATAATCTACATGTACACAGTCAGGTAGTTGGCATTAAGGTAGTGACTGTTGCCGATTACCATACTTCTTTGTACAGTTTTCCCTTGTAATCACACACAATGATGTCACGCTACTAACATTAGCCACTGCATGTACATTGGACTCTTTTCCATTTCTACCATGTAACTGTAATTAAATTTTTGAGAAATTTACAAATTATGTCAAAAATGAAAAAATAGTCCTTTTTCCTACCTCCATGTCCAAGGCAAGAAAATGAGGATGGGTAAGTAGGAAAAAAATTCATTTTTACAATTTTATTTTATTTTGATAAAATCAACATGAATACATACCACTATTTAGCTGAAATTAGGAGCCCCAATGATGAGTTCTGTGAATTTGTTTCAAAAATGTATTTTGTTTGTGTAGCATTTGCAAACTTTGGAGCATGAGCTGTTGTCAGAGGAGACAAATATGCCTGTGTATTTTGCACATGAGACTGAGGAGCTGTCACAGATCTATAGTGATATACTGCGTGGCAATGCTGGAGATCAAGCTGCCACTGCTGTAGAAGGTAATCAACTTATCAAAATAAGAGATTTGTACTTGTAAAATAAGCTTTTAGTTACTGCTGTCTTTGAACTGAACCATTAGGTTGCCAATGAATCAATTTACACTAACATGTATGCAATATTTATTTCACCTAAATGACGTTAAGGGGGTGGTTTTATCATCGCTGCGTCTCTTTCAATGTTTATGCCCATTTGAAAAGTTTGAATTACTTCAGTTTGAAGCAAATTACAAATGCCAATTAGATGAAAATCTTTTCAAACTAGAAGTAATATACATAAAGATCTGGTTTTTAGAATTAAAGCAACTATTGTATAATTAAATGAAAGGAGACAACAAAACAATACTTAAAAACTTTGTTCGATATGTATTCAGCTTTAACGAAAATATAATTATAAATTATACTCTTTCAGCATTGATGAGCGGAGCTACAGCCAATGGTTTTCAGATGGTGGTAGCAGGGTCACAAGCCAAGGCTCTGGGAGAGTTCCAGATAACTAATGTTCAGGTGCCTCCAAATTTCTTTCTTGCATGAAAAATGATAGTGGATACATGTACATGATGGTATTTATATTTATATAAGTAATAGTGGATACATGTACATGATGGTATTTATATTTAATATATTTTATGATATCTAAGGATATTTACGGGACTGACGGCATTATTACTGGACTTGTCTATTTGTCCCATTGCGGATAAAGATCTGGCGAAACTTCGTAAGGGGTCATGTTCTAGTGAACTCTGATGACGTTTCAGTCACCGAAACTGTCATTGCCTATAGCCAATCAATGATTCGGCTAGGCATGTGATGGTAACGCAACATGTAACAAACACTGTTCAAAAACTACCTTGTGGGTCATGCACGCTGTGGATGTTAATTTCATTCCTAGGAATTTGTAGCTGATCCACTGATTGGCTGAAAATCAGAGTTCACCAGAACATGACCCCTTATGGAGTTCTGCCAGATCTTTATCCGCAATGGGACAAATAGAGAAGCAGAATAAAGATATGGTTTTAATAAGATTGGACCTTTCCATTGATGCCATGATTTATTACCTTGTGGCCTTGACTCAAGTTTTACCTATATTGAAAAAGTGTCATCATGAATTTTGTTGCCTTTTTGGACACATTGTTTCATTGTTGTTATGTTCATTTCATCTAACAAAACTTCAACAGAGTTTTTAATCATCAAAGTCATAAAGAATTTTAAAGTAAATGCTCTTTAAAGATCATGTCAACTTAAACTTGTTGGTGATATTACCAGTAGAGCTTCAATTTCCTTCATGAAATTGTGTTTTTAGTTGTTATAAAGTCCACAAGTAAATGAAATATTCATGAAAAATCTCAGTAACTGTATAAAGTGTATAACACGTATTTAAAGTAATTCTTTTTTCCTTGAAAAAGTGGTTTAATGATGCTCATCCTTTATTTGACAGGGTCACCTTTCTGGATATGGTATTGAAGAGCAGCTTCCTACTGTAGCATTTGTTGCTCACTATGACTCCTTTGGAATTGCAACAGTAAATTATTCTTATCCCTAGATACTCATCTACAGTACAGTCCGGGTGGAACTTAATTTGCCCACTGGTCACTGGGCATTTTTAGAGTGGGCATTAAAAATGTCCACTGGACACAGTGGACATTCTTGTAAGAGTCAGTTAAAATTAACATACAGGTAAGTAGACAGCTTGATAGCTCAGGTAAATGTCCACTCCTAATGCCCACTGAAATTTCAGGTGGACTGCCCACTGTGGACAGTGGGCATTCAAAGTTCCACCCGGACTGTACTGTAATTCCTTTTTTTGTGAGGTTTTTTGTGTGTGATTTAAATATACATAACATGCATAGTAACCCCTTTAGAATAAAATTGATTGATTGATTATTGTTTCACGTCACTCCAGGATTATTTCATGTATACAATGGTAATGGCATCTGCCTGATGCATTGCATACAAATTTAGACCTTTGCAACGGACCCACCTGAAGCATTGAGGGATCTTTTACCTACCTTGGCATGGGACCTTGGTTTTTACTGTCTCATCCGAAAAACAGAACACCAGTGTACCCAGGGCGGGAGTCGAACCCTTGACCTCTGGATCACAAGCCGAGATAATAGAATTGAGAACGTGTTATGACTTGTTGATAAGTAACTAATGATAAAAGGTATTATATTGCTTTTATTACTGCACAAGTTAAATCGTATCATTGTGGTATCATCTATGACATTGATGGCATTGGTTGCAACATGTGAGAATATGGAGATATTTACTACTCCAATTATGAGATTGATAGGATTGAGTGATCTGTAGACCAAATGCCATATAACCATTTCAGAATCATATTTAGCCTTAATAAAACATGTATTTTTTGTATCTGTTCCTTGTAAAAAGGGGTTGGGTGCAATTTGCTGCTGCACTTCAAGAGCACAGATGGGATGGTTTAGGAGGAATTTGGAGGGCAATACGAGTTTATGAAGGAGAAAGGAATCCTGTCTCTTGTGTATTTTTCATTCTATCTTCAACCTTATCTTAATGTTTTTCAAAGCAAATTAATATTTTACATTTGCTTCTGAACTTGTAAGAATACTGCACCAATAATTAACAAAGATATAAAATGTTAGTTTGTTCAGTTTTGACCAAAAAGACAAGTACATCTGATAGATTTAACAGGTACTGTTGGCCTTGTTGGTACAACTTCCTGATTGATTCAACATAATCTAGTAGCATTACATGTACCATGCCATCAGCTAAATTTGTCTCTGTCCACCTTCTTCAGATATTTCTGTCCAAGCCAAAAAATTGGATATTATATGGATATTTTTAAAAAGGGAAGATGCCTATTGATTTTAGGGTCAAGAGGTAAAAGGTCAAGGTCACTAAGGGTAAAAATAGATTGCAATTATCGGTTTCCAAATGATAAATATTTTGCATACCATTCAAACAGATAGATTGATTGATTTTTGTTTAACGTCACACCATGAATACTTCACGTGACGGCATCTGCCTGATGCGGGGCATACAAATTTTGACCTTTGCAACGGATCCATCCGAAGCAGTGAGGGATCTTTAACGTGGCATGCATACCACGACACGGTGTCTCGGTTTTTACGGTCTGATCTGAAAGACAAGACACCAGCATGACCACAGTGGGACTTGAACCCCGGTCTCCCGATCAGGAGTCCAGCGCGATACCACAAGGCCATGTCAGCTTTCCATTCATACAGAATTTGCTTATTATATGGATAAAATGTAAAATGGCTTTTGATTCTGGAGTCAGTAAGTCACCACTGGTAATAAAAGACTGAAATTATTGGCCTCTAGATGATGATTTAAGTATCATGCATCTCTTACAAATCATATTTGACTTATTTAATCAAGGAAATACATTTTCTTTTCTTAAAATGTAGTGGAAAGGTTGTCCATTTCAAATATTTTATTATCCTGTCCATGATATTTTGCAAATATTTTATGAAATAATATTTTTTTTATGCCCAGTTTCTGGATGATAATTCAAAAACATTTCATCATATTCAAGCCTAATTTGGTTATTTGCTTATTTATGAAGAATAGAAAAACCCTATTGATTTTTGGGTCATTAAAATTTGTATACGGTCGAATAAAATTTTAACTTAAAAACTTTTGCACTTACATGCTTAAAACAAAAGACGAAGGAACATATATGAAGTATTTAAAAAATATTAAATAATTGTATTTTTATTAATTTCAGAGTCTTGCAACTGGAGCAGATTCAAATGGCAGTGGTGTAATAGCTTTATTGGAGTTAGCACGTCTCTTCTCTAAACTTTACACAAATTCTCGCACACATGCAAAGTATCCTTTCAATTTTTGGGTAAAAGCATTTTCTTCTTGGTATATGGACATAATTTAATAAAGTTTGTAAAGTTAAATCCCCAGTGTAAAAATGAAAGTTTACAGTTTGGCATAATGATTTGACAAAATACTGATTTTAAATCTTTTTGTACAATATATAGTGTTCATATTTAGTGTTTGTATACATGTATTTATATCCATGTATGTACAAGATTTTCATTTCTTGCTGTTCATCTTCTTTAACAACAATAGATTTAACCTTGTATTCTTACTTAGTGGAGGTGGAAAATTCAATTACCAAGGAACCAAGAGGTGGATTGAGGATAACATTGATGCTCAAGGTGAACATTATACCCATATGCTCTTCTTTCTTGATATACATGTAAATGTGTTTCACACCTTATTGATGACGGTAATGAATTCCCAATCGAGAACAAAATTTTCAATCAGTTTGTCTCCATCTGCATATGTTTCTGGTCAGTTCACATTCAGTGAATGTCTTCCTTATCAGTTAAGGTCCATTAAATCTGATGGGAAATTTTAATTATTCTCTTGCAACAGCTTTGCATGGAGGATATAGTAACTGTACCATTCCTGTGTGGGTGCTTGTGTGGATGCATGGATGTGTGTTTGTGTCTGTTACAAAACCTTGTAGACATTCTAGAAGTCACAGTGTTGGCCCTATTGGGTTCATACTTCATTCATAGCTTAGGCATAGCGAGAGGAAAATCCTTATTGATATTTGGGGTCCAATGGTCCAAGCCCACTTAGGATGAGGCTCATGATTTTTAAATAACATTACATGTACCAATATGCCTTCGATCCTAGATGAAGATTACATTTTACTTTAAACATGCAGGCATATTTTGCATCATTTTACTGTAGGCTGTAGCAGTGCTGTACTTTTTAGCTCACCTGAGCCAAAGGCTCGTTAACTTTTCACATTTTCGACTTCTTCTCCAAAACCACTGAACAGAATTTGATGAAACTTGATAAGCATGTAGTACTCATGGTCCCCTACAAGTGTTGTTGTTTTTCGTCCAGATTCATCAACAGGTGGCGCCACCACAGGCAAAAGTAGGTCAAAGAGGGTACCCTCCTTTGACAAACTTCTTCTTCAGACCGGGGGCATACAGAGACAAACCAAATGCATAGGAATGATCTAGAGGGATGTGTGAAGAAGTATTGTTATTTTTGGTTCCATTCCGAAATCAAATTTTTGACGTTTTTTTGACGTTTTTTTGTACTTGGTAATTTTAATGCAGAAAAGAGGTATTTTTTTCTTTTAGTAAACATTGATGCATTAATTTGGTTTAATTTGATCATTTTGATGGTAAGAAATACTACTGCGAAGAAAATTTTTCAATATTTTATGTTTTGGATTTTTTATGAATTTTTTAAGACTTTCAAGAAAAAGGGGGGGTGGGATAATTGGTGTAAACATTTCACAGTTTGAACTTTTTCTTCGGAACCACTTGCTGGAATTCAATGAAACTGGGCATGCATCAAATACTCAAGGTCCCCGACAAATGTGGTCATCTTTGTCAGGATCCATGAACAGGTGGCACCACCACAGACAAAAGTAGGTCACAGAGGGTACCCTCCTTTGACAAACTTCTTATTCAGATCGGGTGCATACAGCGACAAACCGACTGCATAGGAATGATTTAGAGGAATATAGGAAGAAGTGTTGATATTTTTGGTTCCATTCTGAAATCAAATTTTTGACGTTTTTTCATTTTTATTTTGGACTTTGTTATTTTAATGCATTAAAGAGTTATTATTTTCTTTTAGTAAACATTGATGCATTCATTTGGTTTCATTTAATCATTTCTATGGTAAGGAATGCTGGTGCGAAGGAATTTTTTCAATATCTCGATTTTTGAATTTTTTATGAATTTTTTAAGACTTCCAAGAAAAGGGGGGGGGGGGGGGGGGACAATTTTTAATATCTTAAACTTGATCTACAGAACAACTTGAAGGATTGTGATAAAACTGGGTAGGATGCAAGTACTCATAGTCCTTTTCAAAGATTTTGTTTTTTGTGCGGATCATCCAAATTGGTTAACAGATAATGCCACCATGTCTAAAAGTAGGTCTCACAATGGTACATATACCACTTGGTAATTGAAATATGGAGAGTAGCGGTTCAAATCCAGCTGTGGTCAAAAAAATTTTTTTTTTTTTTACACATCTAAATAAGTTTTTAGATGTTTCTCAACACTCAACATATGAAATTAGGAATTTTACGTTTAAGACTTCCAAAAAAAAAGGGGGGGGGGGGGGGGTTGGCCATTTTTCACATTTTCAATTTTTTCTACAAAAGGAGGATTTTAGAAGGATTTTAATAAATCTTGGTAGAAATAAGTCACTTATGATCCTCTTCAAATTCTCTTGTTTTCGTCCAGACCTCTTTACAGGTGGCGCCACCATAGTCAAGAGTAGGTCACAAAAGAGTTCCCTCGTTTAACAATATTCTTTTTCATACGGGCTGTATACAGAGACAAACAGAATGCATAGAAATGATCTAGAGGGATGAGTGAAGATGTATTGTCATTTTGGTTCCCTTCCAAAATCACATTTTAGAATTTTTTTCGACATTTCTTTGGACTTGGTGATTCAATGCAGAAAAAAGTGTCATATTTCCTAGTTAATTGATAATGATGATTTCTTATGGACTATTGTGATCATAATTATGGTAAGGATTGTTACTTTGAAAGAATTTTGTCAATATCTCAATTTTTGGATTTTCTATAAATTTTTTAAGACTTCCAAATGAGGGTGTATAGGAACAATTCAATCACATTTTTCACTTCTGCTGTTATACCACATGAAAGATTTTAATGAAACATGGAATATATGAAGTACTAAAAGTCCTCTATCAATTTGGTAAATTTCATCCAAATTGGTTAACAGATAATGCCACCATGTCTAAAAAGCAGTTCTCACAATAGTACATATACCACTTGGTAATTGAAATATGGAGAGTAGTGGTTCAAATCCAGCTGTGGTCAAAATTTTTTTTTTCATTTCTTTAAACATCTAAATAAGTTTTTAGATGTTTCTCAACACTCAACATATGAAATTAGGCAATTTTAAGTTAGATCTGGACAATATTTGAAACAATTGTTGTTCATGACCCAGACTTGAAATCAGTCAACAAAAGGCCCCACCTAAAGAAAATGACTAACTTGTTGCCCTGAATGACTTCTTGCAGAGACAAAGGAAATGCTTAATATCAAAATCACCTGAATGGATGTGCAAAAAAGTGTTGTTTTTTATTCTAGCCTGAAATAAAATTTGACATATTTTCAACATTTGTGTTGACTTAGTCACATTAATGCAAAAATAAATGAATTCTTCCTTCATGCTTGACTGATAATATAGGTACTCAGGTGAGCGATATAGGCCCACTTGGGCCTCTTGTTTCATTTGAATTAAGGGGGATTTTCTCTATAGCAATAGCTAGGAAATTGATTTTGTGAAGTTTGCTCCAAAACTGTTCTGGAATATCTGAAAGCTCAAGTGAGCTATTCTGATCACCTGTAGATTGTTGTCAGATCTATAAAGGAGTAGATCCAGGGTAAGAAACAGAGGCTCAGAAGATGCCCTCCTTGACAAATGTTTTCTTAGACTAGCTTCATAGACCCATAAAACCCAATACATCAATGTGTTCAAGAGTAGTGTCTCAATAAAAGTTAATGTTTTGTTTTAGTTTCAAACTCAAACTTTTTCAGGTGTTTCTGACAAATTTTTGCACATTTTCAGGTAGTTTCCTTGATTTTCTTGGTGTACATTGTGCATTTTGAGTAAGATATTTACTTTTAATGAATGTCATTCTCGCAAAGACTGAGAATGAATAAAAAAATCAAGTGGCATTCAAGACCCATAAACATTATCAGTAATAAAGTCAGTGTGATATACATTTCGTGATTGAATGATTGTTATCAAAATTTTAAAACTAGCTTTGATTCTGTTAGAATCCCATAAACAGTTTCTTGTTGAGATATTACACTTTTACAGTAGTTTGGAGATTTTATCACCCATTGTATGCAACACAATACATTATTGTACTGAGATTGCATATGATACTGAAATTTGGTTATCATGATCTTGATGCATGATACCTGTAAAAAGTGCATCAGATGTAGATTTTTCAGTATGAAATTTAAAGATTTCTTTGTTAAAACTGTTTAATTAATGATTTCTTGTAGATACCAACCTATTATCAGATGTGGCCTACGTGTTATGTTTAGACACCATTGGCAACACAGACAATTTATATCTTCATGTTTCAAAACCTCCCAAAGAGGACGCTGCTGGACATGTTTTTCTACAGGTTAGTGTTTGTGATATTAGTCATTGACTGTATACAGCTTATGTTCTTTCTGAGAAAAAGGGTTGCCTTTAAGGTTGGGCACTGGTTCACAGCATTTATACCATTTTGAATACAGATGTCAAAAATTACCAGCCTGTACCAACTTCGACTTTATACTTGTACCCTTAACAATAATTTGGTACATTTCAAAGCTATTGAAGATAAAAGTTTTTATGCCCCTGGATTGATAGATTAAGGGTATATTGTTTTTGGCCTGTCTGTTTGTTTGTTTGTCTGTCTGTCTATAGTCACCTTTAATCTTGGGTATAACTTTTGAACCGTGGGAAACAGAGACTTCATATTTGATATGCCCTTTCAAATGACACCAAGGTCAATGACCTTTAGACCTTTGACAATGACCTTCAAGCTAAAAATAGCTTTTTTTTTATTTCCATACTGTTTACTGTGTTCTCTGAGTTTGTTTTTAAAATTTGAGCTTTATTACAAATTCCAGTGAAAGAAAGAGACAAACTTTTAATTAAGCAATATAATATTACCGTATATACTCGCATATAAGTCGGTTTTTTGGGAGTAAAAAATCGTGGTCGAAAAGCACTACCGACTTATATGCGAGATACTGGCGGAGAGAAAAAAATCCGACCTTGGACTGAAGCCAAACTTTCCCGTTTATTATCAGATAATGAAGACATTAGACATGATAGATAACGTAGGTGAAATTCCTGGTCAATGCTGCTTTTAAATACGATTCTATGACAATAAAATGTATATTTTGTGACCAACAGATTCTGTACTAAAAAGTCGTAATATATTGCTTATTTGTTGTTGAAATATCCATTACAAAAGGTAAAACAAATCCGATACAGTGCGTCTACAGGTTTAGTGAGCCATGACGTGATGGCCATTGATTAAATAACGATCCGACACTAGAAGTATGTTAATGATACCGGTAGGTTTGTCGGTGTGGTAAAAGAGTCTTTGTTGGGTATCATTCACCGATTCATAGTGGGTTTCACTGCGTTAATGAATTAATTACTTTTAGTTAAATATACAAGCAATGAAGCCGCGGTCGTTTTTTTACAGCCACAAAAAACAGCCGTTTTCACGGCTACCAAATTATTCGAAAAGTAGTCATTTAAGCTATGAAGTAACACCAGGTAGATCGTTTTATCTTAAATAAATACATCTTTTACATGTCACGTTTTAAATGCCCCTCTACTGAATATGTCAATTAAATTCCCGTAGTGTGATTACGCACGATCATCAGAGCGGAAAAATTCTCCCAAACCTCTGTATACATTTCTATGAATGAATGTCGGTTAACATATACAGGCTTTGTTCACTCGAAAATTCCAACCGACTTGTATGCGGGTCAACGGCAAATCCCATAATTTGAGCTCCAAAACGTACCCCCCGACTTATACGCGGGTCGACTTATATGCGAGTATATACAGTACCCACCATTACAAGTATGAATATACTGCTAAAAAGTCTGATAATGAAATTTAACGACTAAAAATTATTAAATTTTAATGATGTTAGAATTAAAATAGTATTGAGCAAAAAAAGAAAAGCTGTCAGTACACTTAAAAAAAAAATGTAAAATCTTAAAAATGGGTAGAATTTTGCAAACATTTATGATGTCAGCATCATTATCAGTCCTGGGAGTTTTAAAATAAATGAAAAAATGATCTCCATAATTGTAAATCAAACACTATTTCTCTAAAATGAGAAGAAAAAGAAAGGATCAAAGACAGCATTACACTCAGGTTAACAATTTAGGAATAATGTTCCATGTATTTAATGAATTGATAAGTCATACATGATAATAATGACACAGCTAATACACTTTTGAGGACATGCTCATGATTTATGGCTGATAAATCAAATCTGTGATAGCTCAGTCTACCAATATTGCAGTATTGATAAGTCATACATGATAATAATGACACAGCTAATACACTTTTGAGGACATGCTCATGATTTATGGCTGATAAATCAAATCTGTGATAGCTCAGTCTACCAATATCGCAGTATTTCTTATGATCCCTTTGATGCCATGATACTAATTCAAAGCTTGACTTATGTACCAGAAAAACAAAACTGATTTTATTGGATTTGACACAGTTATGTTAAGAAAATTTCTAATATCAATTTTGTTGAGTTTTTATTTCAGTGTGCATTACACATGGTTAAGCCAAGAACTAGATTCACTTTCTGTTTTCAATGGGGATAAATTGATTGCCTGTGAGGCATAACATTTCTGACAATTTGTATACATAAGTTGCTTTTCCTTTTGTATAGAAATGTTATAAATGTTCATGCTTTTCTTTTCAGAATTTAAGAAAAGTTATAGCATCCTACTATCCAGAGGTGAAATTTGATATGATCCATAAAAAAATCAATTTAAATGATGATATGTTGGCATGGGAACATGAGCGCTTCAGTATAAAACGTCTGCCAGCCTTCACTTTGTCACACTTGAGCAATCATAAGTCTGCAGATAGAGAAACTATCCTGGACACCAGGTACAAAGTCATCTATGTAATCTTTACTACAGTCAAACTTCAATATCTCGAACACTGATATCTGGAATACCCAGGATATCTCGAAGTCGAATGTCGGTCCCGAAAAAAAATCCTTCATATTATGATTAAATTCACCCCGGATGTATCGAACACTGATATGTCGAATACCATGCTTATCTCGAATACATTTTCAAGTCCCGAAGTTCTTATTTACCCGGTTTATGTCGAAGTTGGCTTCTTATTGACAATATTCCCCGCGGCGTTTACCCTAAATGACAGGTCGCTCGCGTGGTGTGATCAATTGACCGTGTCGGTGTACAAAGCCGCAGTAATTACATAATCGATCGCGTCCGTGCGTACCATGTTATTTATACCAAATATTAATAAATGATGACAGCTTATCAAACTCGACACACAATTAGATAATTATTATTAACTGTAATTAGTGCTTTTTCATACCTGCGTTTAAAGAAATTTCTTGACACTGTTCATTAATTATTACTGTTTCCAATCTGTGTGTATGTCTATGTATTTTTATGCAAAGTAATAGTAATTAAATTAAATTATAATGTGTGTCTTTATCTTGTCATATGTGTTAGCCCGTCCTCGGTTTTAGATATAGTATAAGACAGTTATATCCAGTATTGGATTTAAATTACGATGTTACTGAAAAGGAAAGATGACCTTTTCAGTATTGGAGTATATTCTCTATATATTCATAAAATATAAAAGGTATGATGAGATTTAGATTAATTATTTAGGAACAATACAATATGTACATCTTCATACGTATTTATTGATAAATACATGTATACCTCATACATTTACTATAATAATCACAAATGTCAAATGAATCGGCGTACATTAACAACTGCAAGATTTGTGATCCTAAACTCGAAATTTGGATATCTCGAACAACAGATATCTCGAAGTATTTTCCACGGTCCCTCCGACTTCGAGATAACGAGGTTTGACTGTATGGTAATTAACAGTATGTGGTCCAGTAGTTGATATGATGCACTACTGATTGAAAATGAACTTTTTTTTCACAGGATGGCTACTGAAGCAGTTTGTCTGAATTGTCTAAGTGTAGTTAGTTTACTGGACCGTAAATTGGTACTAGCTTTAGCTTTAAAGTTTACTTGCACTTGTTCGGTAACATGTACTCTCTAGAGGGAGTGTTAGTCTCCGTAATTTGTCACTATAGTCACTTGATATAAACCTTACAGGTTCATTAGGTCATCATAGCCTTCAATACATCATTGCGCATTGTCTGTAGATCATTCACATTTTCAAATATAGTGTTTTATCTAAAGCAAACTAGCATGGCACTGCGCCATGCCCTTTTTATGTGACGCCATGCCCTTTTTCTGAGCGTCATGCCCTTATTTTCCCTAAGTAATTATTTTATGAGACTAAAGAAGACCAATCTTCATTTCACTTAATATGAAACCCTAAAAAAGATCGTTATTTACAAGGCCAGTATATTAATTATGAATATCGGACATGTCCTCTTTAGAATTTGGTAACACTTTCCGTACATTACGTAATTGTCTAAATCAGCTGTTTGACCCGCTAAATATCAGCCGTAACCTGCGTACTGCACTGCCTGCTACTTTTTGGGTGTTAATTGGGGCAATTTAATCAATGTTACCTTCTTAGATTTAGATTACATCCGTACAGAAACAGGGTTTGACACGGTTGTCTGAATGCCGAAATAGTAATTTTGCAGGTAAAATTAACATCAGTTTTCAGTCAGATATTAAAAAAATTAAAGGATGTGTGTCCCTTAAAAGCAATTATTCTAGGATTATACAAAAAGTAAAACATTAAATGAAAAGTGACTGTAATTGTAATGTCGTCTCTGAATATCGTATTACCGAACTGGTTTATATAGCCGGTCACGATCGCTTAGATGCTTCACTCATACTAACAAAAATTACCCATTTTAAATGCTTTATTTAATATCATTTAACTAATTTTCTCAATTTGACACCAAATATTTAAGATCTTTTTGGCAAAAATGATATTTCAGAACAACTTTTTCATTTGATACAACAATATCATCATAAGTAATTGCAACAAGAGGAGCAAAAATCACACAAACTGTATTCACACTTTCAAACATGTCTGTTTTTTTACTATCAAAGAGTTGAACAACACAACTGATTATAAAACATGACTTTTTACTTTTAGGATTTCTAGAATCAATAGAATATTTACTATTTGTAAGTTGAACTGAGACAATCATTTTGGCTAGCAATTTATTTACAAAATCGTTATATAAAGCAGTGACCAGTCACAAAAGTAAAGTAACTAATAACGTAAAGGGGACAGATACACTTTATATTTCCCGTTATTGCTTCCAGCAATTTCCTCTAAGATTTTGAATTTGAATTATTCAAAGGTCAATTGCACTTCCTACACATAGCAGATCCAGGACTTTATTTGTGAAGGAAAATTGGGTGGATGTGGGAGGCTGAGAGAACTTTTTGTTTTGTTAGTAGCAAATTGTTTTCTTTATTTTCATCAAAATATTTGTCAGGCTAATATAAAATTTATTTCAACCTAGAAATACAACTGCACATCAAGGACTTATACTTGATTATAAGTCTTTGTGCACATGCATATTTCTAGATGCCACATAACATTTCCTTTAATAATGCCATCTTTTCAGCTAAAATAATGGCATGTCATTCAAATATTTAAGTTATGTAAAAAATAATAATACATGTGAAAACTTGCAGTATCTCATGTTACCAGTAGTAAACAGAGGGAGCAGTGTTGCTCTTGGAGAAGTTTAAATTAATCTACAAGAACATGAAACATTATAATATACAAATTGGGAATTTATGCAATACATGTACTTAAAAGCATATAATGATTGCAATAATATAATTGTAACAGATATAAAGTTGTAGTTTCTAAAAACTGAAAAGGAATTTATTCTGAAGAGAAGCTGGAATTAAAATTTTCAACAAAAACAATGTTAAGTAATAAAAATTACATCAAATTATCAATAACAATTATTTTTTACATTTTCAAATATCATGTAAATTAATAAAACAAGGAAATAATGCAATTTTAAACTAAATTTTAAAATGTATTTGGGGACAGAAGTCGCTAAATTAAGTGCCCTTTTTACCAAATACATGTACCACAATAAAAAGTGTCTTTTTGATGAGAAATTTGTGTGCCCATTTTGAATCCTAGATTAAACACTAAGATAGTGCTTCTCAATAATCATCATAGGATTTTCCTCAAACTCAGCGGGAAAGAAGAACTCATAAAGTGGAATTCTTTTTTATTTATTTATTTTTATGATTATTATTTTTGGGGTTTTTTTTTATTTCTATAAAAAATTTTTATTTTTTTTTTTCTCCAGATCCATTCATGATGGGATCATTAGGTTAAATAGGATTCCCTTTTTAAATAAAACTTGAGAATTTATCCAGAATGGTTTAGAATGATGTAAATGGGTATGGAAAGGATTTTTTGGTATGAATAGTTATTTAAAATTCATCTCGGAAAAACCCATGGAGTTTTTATCAAACTTGGTAGGAATGAAATTAACACTGGCCCTTAGAAATATTTTTGTTTTTTGACCAAATCAATTAGGGTTTGGGATCTGAGTGATCTCCTCATTTTTTGTATCACCTTTTAATTTCAATTTTCTGTAAGTGCCAAATTTTACTAAAGGGGTCTGGCACTCAATGTCACAGAATTTCTTCATAATTCTTAGTTAAATAGAATTTATCGTAGTGACATAAAGTAAGCAGTCAATTTCAATATTGTCATCATGTTACCATGGTAATGGAGCATCAAGATTTGCTGAATTTTGTCTTCATTTTCAAGTTAAAAACACCTATACTTGTATTCGCTATAGCAGTAAAAGCTTTAATGATATGAAATCAATTGGTTACAAATGTGTAAATATTTGATGTTGTATACAAAATAAAGCCGGTGTAGTTCAGTGTGTAGTGGATGAGGTGCTCGGCTTGTGACTACGTTCGACTCCTGCTGTAGGCACACCAGTGTTCTTGAAAAATAAAGTGACATAAAAAAAGATTTTTAAGTATAGAATGAAAGACTACAATTTGTATTTAACTGATTTATCTTTGACAAGGTCTACAGTAAATGTGCAGAAGCTGCGACGAAACATACATATAGTTGCAGAGTCTGTTGCCAGGCATATTTTTAACATTAGCAATAAGGAGGATATACAACTTTTTTCTGATACACTGGTAAGTATAAGATATTGTAGATGTACATATGACTGTTAAAAAAAATTCACTAGTGAAACAATTTTCAATAGCAGTTTGCAAATGATAATTCTCTTTGTAATGTAGGAGTATGATAAAATGCATACTTTAATACATGAATACATATTGTCTTCATATTCCCTCAATTTTAATAATAGTATTGCCCTTGCATGAAATGGAATATAAATGATACTGATCAACTAGCCTGTACCTCCATCTATCCGACATTATTTGGTGTTCATTCATTTTCTCAGTGATGGCTGAAAAAAATGAATTATGTTAAATACAGTCAAATGAATTAAGTTTAATATTTAGTTATATTATAAAAGGACTGGTTGTGTAGTTAGATATGGCCAAAATATTGGTTTTAAGACTCATAAGAATTACAGAAATTTTCTGTTTCTGTTCTCTTTTTTAGCAAGTAAAATACGAATGAAACTGATATTTTGGATATACATTTAAATGTATTTTTAAAAGATGCAGGTCAGGTTTTACTCAATCTGATTTGTCCCATTGCTGATAAAGATCTGGTGAAACTCCTTTAGGGGTCATGTTCTGGTGAACTCTGATTTTCAGCCAATCAGAGGATCAACTACGATTTCCTAGGAATGAAATTAACATCCACACACTGCGTGACCCACAAGGTAGATTTTGAACAGTGTTTGTTACACATTGCGTCACTATCACGTGCCTAGGCGAGTCATTGATTGGCTATGGGAAATAACAGTTTCAGTGACTGAAACGTCATCGGAGTTCACCAGAACATGGCTCCTTATGGAGTTTCACCAGATCTTTATCTACAATGGGACAAATAGAGAAGCCGAATGAAGATATGGTTTTATTCAGATTGGGTTTTACTTTGATAATATTGGTTTATTTATAGCAGAATATAAGTTTTAAGTGAGTTTTAACCTTGACCTTTTGATTGATTTATAGGATGTGCAAGAGGAACCAATATCTGCATGGTTAGATCATTTAACTGAAAAATCCAGAGCTGCTCAACTTCTTCCCAAAGATAATAAATTACTAAACAATTTTGACGAAACTTTAAATCGTTACCTTAAAGATGTCAAGAGGTCGACACTTCGAGCTGACAAACGAGATCCTGAATTTGTTTTCTTTGATGGTGCAGAGTATACTATGAGTGCCTACAAGTATGTTATAACAGTAATTCATCGTTACCAGGGGGGATAGTGTACGGAAGCCCATTTAGGACCTATCAGAAAATATTTTTGAATTTGATATAACGAATTCTTGAATTTGTTAAATGGATTATATGCGTTTTAACGAATTCTTGAATTTGTTTAAACAGATTAAATTTGTTTTAACAAATTTGAGGAATTCGTTTTAACAGATTTTGAAATTCGTTTTAACAAATTTCAGGAATTCGTTATAACGAATAGGGACCTATCAAAAAATATTTTAGAATTTGATATAATGAATTCTTGAATTTATTAAAACGGATTAAATTCGTTTTAACGAATTCTTGAAATTGTTAAAACGGATTACACTCGTTTTAACAAATATTAGGAATTCGTTATAACGTATTAAATCTCTTATAACAAATTTGAGGAATATATGAATTTAAGAATTTGTTATTTCAAATTTAATTTGATAAAACGAATTTCAAAATCTGTTAAAACAAATTCAACAAATTTGTTATAACAGATTTAATTCGTTATAATGAATTCCTCAAATTTGTTTTAATGAATTCTTCAAATTTGTTAAAAGGAATTCAATCCGTTTTAACAAATTCAAGAATTCGTTATATTCAAAAATATTTTTTTGATAGGTCCTAAATGGGCTTTCGTAATACAGTAGTTGTTCCTTTATGACTGTTGTAGTTTTCTAAAATATTTTAATATCCTTTAAATTGATGGAATAATATATAAAACACCAAATTTTGCTAAAAATGTGAAATATCTAAAGTCTTTTGGCACCAAATCTTGTTAGTAAGTTTTTAATTTACAATGTTGAATTTGCTGTTAGTAAGTATTTAATTTACAATGTTGAATTTGTGTCATACAATATGAAATTTGTTTTTCAAGACCAATATCAGGGCTTTTTTTCACTATTTTGGGAACACGGCCCAATTTTGCTGGAATTGGGAATTTTGTGATGTTTTTGCTCCAGTTTGGGAATTTTTTTTACATAAATCAAAATATAATAAGATAATATATGTACTGTTATTAGATTATAAAAGTAAGAGACATTAGTAATTTCAAATTTCTCGTTTATTTGTACTTCTACAGAGCCATTTCTCTGGCTTTCATGTTGTTGAATTCATTTACAACATGAGTTAGTTCAGTGTCGGTAAGGTTGTTGTTTCTGACTTTTGATTGTGTTCGCAAATTCACATGAGAGAGGAGAGTGTATTCTGCCCCATGCTGCAGCTAGTGGGTGTACACAGAGAATTTTATCAGGGTGAAAATCCTTTCTGCAGATGCAATGCTGCTGTCAGGGTTTTTTAAGTTTTATAACGTAATATTTGGAGTCTTGAGACATGTAGGACCCTACCTTTAGTTTCACTTTCCGTTCAGAGAAATTAACAAGAAAACCGATAAGGGTAAGCTAGCTTTGGAAAATCGTTCAAAATTTACCTTTCTATTTATTCAGACTTTTGTTAGTTGTGTGTTACCTAACAAACAGTTAACAACAGTCCAGATAAATACCAGTATGTGATGATGTTTTGCTGATGTTAGCTGATATGCCGTCGTCATGGTTCCTTATTTACAATTTGGTACTTGATTTCTGCTTCATCAATTACAAGTTCGTAGTCTTCTGTGCACTTCTCAAAACGACACAAGAGATTGTTTATGATTGTCTCTATCAATTGTGTGGTTGAAAGTTACGATTTGACACTTTCTTGCTTGCAAATACCTCTATTTGACGACAAATTTACTATTTTTTTTCTGTGCTCATGATTGGGAATTTTTTATCCAAAATTGGGAAAAAAAGAGACGATTTGCGATTGGGAATATAGCCGAATATCGGCCATAAAATGAGCAGAAAAAAGCCCTGAATATGTATTTTAATTGAACCTAGTTTGACCCTGATACAAAATGAAATAACTGAATGTTTCATTATGTTCTAGAAACTTGCAGTATTACTTTTGGGTGCATTTTGAAGAGCACATTCTATTTGAGAAGTTCTGATACTTCATGATTGTATAATGTACTGAAGATTACCGTAGTGATATAAGTCCATTTGGACTTTTGTTCATAAGAGTATTAAAGAGTAGCAGCTTATCATGATATTATTTTGTTCTGTAATGATGTTGAATTACAGATGACTTCTGATGTTATATATAAAGCATTTTTTTATATGCCTGTCTTTGACGGGATGTATTATGGTATGGTGTGGTGCGTTTGCCCGTTTGTCCCACCTTGAGGGCAAGATACAGACCAAACTGTTGGGGCTAAGATTGTCTAACTTGGTACACTTACTTCTCATGCCAAGACAAAGACACCTATTGTTTTTCAAGGTCAAAGGTCAATGTCGTTGTATTACTTCGTAGGAAGTTCTTGTAGACAGGATACAACCCAAACCATTGGGCCTAGGACTGTCAAACATGGTACACTTACTCCTCATGCCAAGACATTTATTGGTAGGTCAAAGGTGAAGGTTGTAGTACTACTTGGTTAGATTTCCTTGTAGGCAGGATACAGAATGAACTATTGGGGATGGAACAATTTAAGGGAGGAATATTTCCATACTTTCAAAATCATCCCCTGCAAACTAAGCAACAGGCATATATTTCCATGCTAGGCATAGTTCTTGTTTATAGATTCAAAGTACCAATACGGTGCTGCAAAGTTTCATCTTAATAAAGAAAGACATAGGTAATCTAACAATAATTCCTCTTTGCGTCTATCTTTGAAACTGACATATTCTCCTTGTTTCTTTGTTATATGTATATAGTGACTCAAATTAAAAATTGTCATGGTTTTAATTTAGTAGTTTAATTGCATTGTATTTCAGCGTAAAGCCTGCCATATTTGACCTTTTCCTAGCTATTGGAATTATTGGTTATTTGGCCTTTGTTTATTTGGCAGTACAGGTAATATACATGTTCACATCTTTCTCAAAAGTAATAAAATGATATAGTCAGTCTTATACAAGGAAGCTACCCAATAAAAACTGACCAGTGAAAAAGAATGACCTCTTGATACAGCTTGATGAATGGTTAATGACAAAGTGTCTGAACAGCTTAATGGCAACAGATTGACTGTTGCAGATAAGAAACATTTCAATCTGAATCACTGTATATGTATGTATATGTATTTATATTTCATATAGAAAGAAATACATAATAAACAAGATTTAGCAAACTGAAGTATATTTTCTAAATCTGGTTCACATTTTCTAAAAAGTTTAAAATAATCTAAAAAGTCAAGAGTATATTTTCCTTCATTATGATTAAAGTATTTTTGTAACAACAGGATATCATCTCTTGTTTCAGAACTTCCATCTAGTGTATGGAGCCCTACAAAAGCTGTCAAGTCCAAAGAAAGTAAAAGTGCAGTAACAGAGGAATTCCATGCTAAAACTATTTAAGAGCAAATAAGTTCATATGTATTGTACCATTGATAATGCAACTAAATGATTGATCATGAACAATTGATCATGAACAAATTACACCAGGATTGTCTGGAGTTAGAAGTTTATGCAACATAATGACTAGAAAGCATAATTTTAGATGAATTTTTTAGTTTTGTACACAAATGTATAAAATGATTATGTAGATGTACAGCTATTTGTATCAAATTTATGAAAACATTTCTTGATATAAAAGCAGTCTCCGCTAAAGAGTAAGAAACAAGGTCTGTAAGATCAAAGTTACATTTCTACTCTAAATCTCATCATAGTTAATGTACTATTAGATATCTATTGGTGAAGATGAAATTTTGTGGCTTTATCATCAGAAACAAATTCTCAGAACTTTATATTCACAGTAAAGTCATTCCCTAAATTGAATTTCATACTTTGTATAGGAACATTCTGGAAGGATTTTCTTTTTGCAAAAAACCATCCTTGCATGACCCACAGAAATTATGTGCTCACGAATAAGAAATGTTTACAATACTGAATTTTGTAAATATTTGTAATTTGTTTTATAATCACAAAATTCTCTTTAAGTTGTCGCAGATGTCATAGTATATAAATATTTCTTACTGTAAGCTTTTTTCATGACCTCATCATACCTTTGTATGCAGCAAATGCCAAGTTTTTCATTTGATGAGGTCCATGATTTATAGAATCATTACTTTGTAATTTATTTGTAAATTGATTAAAGTATTGTTTTTTTTACGCACATATTGATTATAAATTGAGTACAAAGTATTGTGTCAAGTTTACTTTGAGAAGAGGAAAGGAATTTTTCATTGCTTTGTTTCTGTCATTTACTAGCTCACAGGTTAAACATTTAGCAGTTAAAGGAAGTCTATCTTGGCCAAGATAGTGATCTACTAAATGTAGGTTCCATTTACACCAGAATATTGGAATTGTATTAATGAGTCCATTTTCAGGACTTGCTTGTAAAATGAACATCATAAAGCTTTAATAGTTGTGCAGTGCAAGCCGCTTAATTGAATAAGCTATTTGTCAGGACTTTATTTTTCAAATAAACGAAAATTCAATAGACCATATTCCGGTTTTGATAATTGCTGTCTTTTTGTCTGAGCTAATACATTTTGGCATTGTTTTTCATAGTGACGTCATAACGCATGACATAGATTAATTATAATGTCACTATGAAAAACAACGCCAAAAGGTATTAGCTCGGACAAAAAGTCATCATTTACCAAACCGGAATATGGTCTATTACACGGCATGACAAACAAATGCAGTTTCAAAGACCAGAAGATCGAAGGTTTTGCAAAAATTGCATACGTGTATAACCTTCGCCATATCTGTAATGGAATCGTTGTACATGTATCTCTATATAGATACACTAGAGTTACCTCTCTTAAATCCCTTTCTTGTTTGCTTTAACTACCTTAAAGTCAACAGACCACATTTCCGATAATTTTGCAACTGTCTTTTTAAGTACAGTGACCTAATGTTATTCAATAGCTACGATTCACCTGTTAATCTGACCGTAAAGGTAAAACTGCTGTCTATTGAAATACTCGGTTGTGTAACCAGGATGATCAAAGACATGTTCAACAATTTATTCTAACAAAGGCAAATTAAAGGCATATTCAAGCTAGTGAAATTTCACATTTCCATCTGATAGAACGGGCTGAATTCGTCGCTTTGGTTTTCCTCAAGGAATCGCCGAATTATAGCCATTGCATCTTTACCTTCGCCGTGCGTTATGTGTGCCGTTTCTTCGGCTTCCTCGTTGTCACTGGCTTCGTACAGTCGGGTCTTGTCTTCAAGGAAAACTAGTGCATATTTTCTCGCCAGTCCGGGCAGCTTAGCTCTCCAGGTTGCCATCGTTTTGTGATCAAGGCATCAAACGTCTAGCTTTACACATCCTCTGGCGGTCGGACATCGTCAAGTTCGGTTGCGTCGTTGTCTGACGAGACAAAGCCAGCCGTTCGGAAGCAGTTGGCGATGGTTGTGGGCTTGACGATGCGCCAGGCCTTACTGAGTAGGCGGACGGCATCTAGTAGGGTCTGTCTTCGCGCAATGCCGTTGGCTGACAGCGTCATCTTGTCGATGTTTCCGCTGATCTTGCGTATGACCTGACTTCGGCAGTTGGTAGTTAATTAATCATTTCATCCGTACCGCCATGGCCTATTGGACAAAAGCCGGTGTGGCCTAGTGGATAAGGTGCTGGGCTCGTGATCGAGAGGTCGCGGGTTCGACTCCCGCCCGGGGCACACCGGTGTTCTGTCTTTCGGATGAGACAGTAAAAACCGAGGTCCCGTGTCACGGTAGGCGTTGCACGTAAAAGATCCCTCACTGCTTCGGGTGGGTCCGTTGCAAAGGTCTAAATTTGTATGCAATGCATCAGGCAGATGCCGTCACCATATACGTGAAATAATCGTGGAGTGACGTAAAACAATAATCAAACAAACAAACAAACCTATTGGACAATTAATATGTGATTTGGTCAACAACTTTCACCCGGATAGGTGTGAAACCATTGAAATCACTGATCGATAGGTCGTTCGCACTGTAGTAAACAATATGACCTCGGGCCTGATACAGTGAAGTTTTAAAGGTATGCATGATAGGATATCGCACTATTCAAATAAACGAAGTCGCTTCTTTATTCTAGTGTAATAAGACAACAAATTTTGTAGAAAATGGTTTTGGTTTTCAGCATCTCATTTTTATTCAATAAAACGAAATATACAATAATGCCATATTCAGTTAAGTGGCGGCACTGTATCAATATAGAATGCCGTAGCTCTTGAGTGGTTTATAGGTGGCACAGTCAAGACTAGCATGGTACATACATGGTCCTAAATGATCTACAGGTGCCACATACTAGCATGGCACATAAATGATAATAAACTACCTACAGGTGGCACGGCAAAGACTAGTATGACTCGTACATGATGCTAAATGATCTACATGTGGCACATAAATGATAATAAACTACCTACAGGTGGCACGACAGAGACTAGTATGACACATCAGTGATACTTAACTGCCTATACTTAAACAGCCAATGCATGGCAAATAAATTATACTAAAATGTCTACCAGTGGTACATACAAAACTAGCATGGCATCTAAACCGTCTATAGGTGGTACAGCCACGATTAGAGTGGCATCTGAATGATGCTCGTTTATCACTAGCTGATACGCCACCATTGAAATTTACAAATTTAATTGATATAAGAAAAGAATGAGAATGAATAATGTAATATTTAATACCATTACTTACAGTTTTTCATTTTTATATGCCCGCATAAAATATGGGCAGATTATGCTATACTGCTGTTGTCCGTCTGCCTGTATGTCCTATTTATCTTGTCTTCGCAACTCCTAACCCTTTAGGGGGATTTTGATGAAACTTAGTACGCGGTACAATGAAAGAACGCTATATGAAGATATGCATATTGCAAGGGGATTGCTGTCCAAAAACATTACTGCAGTTATGGCCCTTGGACTTGAATTTTCCTAAAATTCATCGTCTTTGCAACTCCAAAATCTTTAGGGGGATTTTGATGAAAATGGTACAAAGAAAGATTGATTGATTTTTTTAAAGTCACACCAAGAATATTTCACGCATATGGTGACGGGATCTGCCCGATGCGGGGCATACAAATTTTGACCTTTGCAACGGAAATATTATTTCTTTTAAAGAATGTAGAAGATCGTGAGTGGGACGAGTGTTCTTAGATGAGAATCTACCTGTTAAAACTCTTCTGATCCTCATGTATAGGATTTAGTAATATAGTATTCAATCTATTTCATTAGACCTTAATGTCAGACGCCATTTCAATGATTTTAATCAAGATAAGGGAAATTGGAAATTTAATAAACGGTTATAAAAATATACATGTATAGAAAATTGGTTGAGCACAGTTCATAAAGACAAGTAAATGATCATTACGACACACATAGACTTCAAGATATCACAAGTGAAACCTTCCGACAGTAGTTTACTTGAAATTGTAGAGATGTAAATAATGAGTATTATTTCTATTGCACACTCAAGGTAAAAGTAAGTATAAAATATTATAAAGTACAGTTTAAATCTTTAAATGGGTGTACAGACTTTTCATTGTACTTATTTTAGTCTACGTTTTGTATGTTATCACAATTTCTCTTTTTCTTTTCAATCCCTATACCACTCCTGAAACACCTCTATTGGCGAACCTACAATCTCAATCAGTCTCTGAATTTAAAAGTACATGTAGTTTACCCGATATGACCCGCCAATCTTGTCAAGACATCAGTTCTAAAACCCAACGTATCTAATCAATGGTTGTTTCATTAGTTGAATATCAGGTCAGGATCGGTCTAAACTACTCTAGAGCTGCTAAATTGAAAGGAAAACTACAAACTACTCCTGTATTTATAATATTTTTAAACATTATTCAGTATGGAAAGCGGGGCCTAATCCTCGCCGTTCTAATACACATTCTATATTTCAAGAATATCAATGAAATGTGTTCTGTTCAAACCAACATATCCATGCATTACAATGTGAATGGAAATACTTTTAATCATAAGAATTTGTGTGTGCAATTATACAATGCTATGTACATATATTTAAATAATAGTTGGTACTTATAAAGATGTATTTTGTGTATCCTATTGCTGTATTGTTTTTGATGCGTTATGTACATGTTATTTATTTATTACTGTTATTAAGCGGAGAAGTTGAATCCAACCCAGGTCCATCTGATACCGAATGCTCAAGTTCTACTAGTTTTAACGACATTCCATGAAATCAAGCACCGTATCAACATCTACTGAACTTGCAACTGGTATTAAAACACATTTTTCATTTGCCCACCTTAACATACAAGGTATTAAAACTAAAATAGATAAATAAATGGTACATTGAACGATTTTGACGTGCTGTGCTGTACAGAGACATGGTTAGATAGTAACACTACGGATGCTAGTATTAGGTTAGATGGCTTTGGTTCTCTGCACAGAAAAGACAGGGTAGATAGACCTGGTGGTGGAGTTATTGTGTTATATGTTCTAGTATATTATTTATATTCATGTATTGTATAGCTCCATGGTGACTTCTATAAAGACAGAAATTAAGTGAAGTAAACTGGGACTCCATACTAACAGACCACAACACTATAGAAGAAAACGCCATAAACCTTACAGACAAAATAAACGAAATTGCGTTTGCTACAATGCCAAACAAATACATTACAGTACATTCAAATGATTTACCCTGGATAAATTCTAATATCAAACGGTTAATTAGAAAAAGAAACAGAACAAGAAAACAAGCTAAAACGTCAAGACCCGGTTCTTTGGCAATCATTTAAAACCCTAAGAAACAAAATAACCAACCTATTACGCCACTCCAAATACGAACATTTTCAATCAATTAGTTCCAAAATAAATTCGGCAGTAAAAATGGCGGACGCTTACTAGTCATTCTAATTCTTAACAAAATGTCAAATCTATAATTCTTTATAATAACACTGTTATAAAGGACGACAAACAAAAAGCCTACTACCTAAACAAGTACTTTGCATCACAATCCACTATCGACGACTCCAGTTCTGTCATCCCAACCCTTCCCCATAATAATCATAATAACTCACTGATTTCCATTACAATAAACCCTTTCACGTTAAAATCAACGCATGCGTATAAACGCATCCGGTGGGCAAGTATGTGAATAAATATGTGGCGCGTAATTTTTATCTGCAGGGTCATCCGAATGCCAACCAGTACTGAAGTGATCGGAGCAAACCCTCGTCTGATCAGTTGGCACGAAATCCTTCCTATTAATTCTGACTGCCCTTATCCATGCTGCCCTCTTACATTTGTCTGTAGGAAAGCGAAAATAAGTCACGAATCGAATTCGGTCGAAGCCAGTTGTGACTTTTATAGAAACAACATGTCTGCACCATGATGGCATGTGTTTAGGGAGCAACCATTTGATTTTACGGGGTGTGTGTGTGTGGGGGGGGGGGGGGGCGCAGGAAGACTTTCACCGGCCTGAATATATTTTTTGCCCATTTTCAGAGCCGGATTATTTTTTTTCTTTATTTATTGTTATTTTTTTTTTTTGCCGGCCATTTGGGCCGGATTATTTTTTCCCAAAATTGAGCAGGACTTTTTATTGCACTGTCTTCCTGCCACCCCCCCCCCCCCCCCCCCCCCCCAGTCAAAATCAGATGGTTGCTCCCTTACATTGTGAAGATGCTCACCGGAAGTTATCTGCGCACGCTCAATTCAACCGGATGTTGCTTAACGTGAAAGGGTTTATTACACTGAGTGATGTTAAAGATGCATAAAATGTTTAGACTTATCTAAAGCCAGTGGTCACGAATCGATCAGCGCACGCATTCTAAAAGAAGGCTGCAATGAATTATCAGCCCCCATCTGTAAGGTTGTTAACATGTCACTACTTAAAAGTACATTCCCCCTATCAATGGAAAATAGCTGTTATACCCGTGTTTAAGAAAAATGACCTCAAAAAGTTGAAAACTATCGCCCTATATCATTAGTATAGATATTACTTTGTATTATGAGTAAGATTTTTGAAAAATGTGTTTATAAGTACATACACAATTATATTTAGTTGAACAATCTCCGCACCCCTCATCAATCAGGCTTAACACCAAGCGATTCAATTGTAAACGAGCTCCTATATATTAGTAACCAATTTAGTAAATCACTAGATGATGGAAAAGAAGTGAGGGTTGTATATTTAGACATAAGTAAGGCTTTTGATAAAGTATGGCACAAGGGTCTAATTGTAAAAATTCAAAATTTAGGGATCGGGGGAACTTATAACTTTGGCTTAAAAAAACCTGTCAAACAGATCTCAAAAAGTTGTTTTAAACGGAACTGGCTCATCTCTTCTTAACACAAACGCAGGAGTTCCACAAGGATCAATTCTTTGCCCTCTATTATTTTTGATATTCATAAATGATATTGTCGTGGAACTAAACTGTTCAATCAAACTATATGCTGACGATAATTCAATACATGTTACAGTTGAAAACCCTATTGCTCCAGCCAATATTTTAAATGAGAATCTTTTGAAAATACATGAATGATTAAAGAAATGGCTCGTTCACTTCAACCCTATCAAAACAGAAGCATTACTTATTAGTAGGAAAACCAATACAAACATAAATCATCCTGCCCTTTATCTCAATGACCACCCTATTCTTGAATGTAATACCAATAAACATCTCGGTATTCTATTTAATAATATACCCAGGGACTTTAAAAACGCCTATATGGTTTTTTTTTCATGTAAAAACATAAATGTATTGAAAATAAATCGATTTGAATATCTGCTCTATATCGTGTGATTGCGGTAACATTCATGCTATCGGCGAGACAAATTACTCAACCATAAAGTAATACTGCTCACCCGTACGCAAAAAGTACTCGACCACATGTTCTACATTGAATCATTTTCTTCAGAAATAACGTATACTGGTACCTAGTGCCTTTACCTATCCTGATTTCAAACTTTGCTTCATTAAAACTAACGGGTTAAATGCCTAGACTGTCTGAGCAATAGAGGTATGCTGTTCTTGGCCTTCTTGACCGTCTTAAGTCGGTATCGTAATTGCACTACAATCAAATATTTTTGTAATGTGTTACATGTGCTAGTATATTATTTATATTCATGTATTGTACAGCTCCATGGTGACTTCTGCCACATAACTGAGACAGTAACTCCTCTTTTTTCTTGTTTTCTTGTAGACGCCGGCGTAAATCAAGGTATCGTCGCAGGACGCTTCAACGTCCATTTGTCTACAATCGCGAGACTTGTACGGAAGAAGAACACTCTTACCGCGAGGAGCCACATCAATGACGTGTTAAAGCCTGAGCTCCTTCCATTATTTTATTCAACGTCATCAAACGGTCAACAATCCGTTGACGTTTCAACAAGACAACGTACGCCCGCACACGGCTAGAGTCACCTTTAACATTCTAAACATCCAGGGAATTAATGTAATGGATTACCCAGCACGTTCACCCGACCCCAATCCTATAGAGCACATGTGGGATGAGTTAGGGAGACGCTTACGTAAACATCACCGTAAACAAAGAACTGTGGATGAGTTGGCACGTGCTCTTCCTGAAGAGTGGAATGATATTCCTATGAGAAAAATTCGAACTTTATGTCAATCCATGCGATCTATGCATACTCGTTACTAAACAAAACACATTAAATTTTGGACGTGGTATACATAACTGATGAAATCACATCATTTTTTAAAAGAAACGTGTCATAGTATCAATCATATTGTCAAATATAATTCAGATTTTCGAAATTAATCAAGTTTGATGCAATTATTTACCCTAGTTGTTGATTAAACTATAATGGTATTAGATAGGCGTTTTAAAAGTCCCTGAGTATACTTGTCAACGGCAAGGTCGCATCGATCATTTAATAAATGCCGCTGTAACGGTTTCAAAGTTCCCCCATGCTGAAAGTTCCCTTTGTCGCACATACGCATGCGTCAATAATTTTTCTAATATCCGGTTTGAAAGTTTCCAAAACTGAGGAGGCCTATACCTGATTTGTAAAGAAATTTATTATCATATACTTTATTTGACGACATAAATACTAGTAGTAGTACTAGCAAGATGGTTGGTAGACCTATTTCTATATCGCTTCTGTGCTCACAATCTATGCGTTTAAATTTTAATTTTATTTGTTGTTAGGAATACTGTGCTGGTTCAGTGCAAGTGCCTTGAAGTGGTTTAGGAAATTATGTAACCCATGTGATTAATATCCATTGTAATGTAGTCTTAAATATAAGACAGAGGCTTGAGACTTGGGTCTTAATTCTTCCTACAGAGATAATCTACGGGAAGATCGGAAAAATCGAAAGGCATTTAGAAGATATTACTTGCAAGACACCTTGTCATTTACTTTTAAAAATAAAATTATCTGGAACAACTACACTACACTTAAGCGAGCATTGTAAAAAGTGTGGTCCATGGTGTGCTATATCGATGCTACCCACTTGCATGGATTATGTTTAATTTGGGGGCTGCTGCCCCCAAACCCCACTTGAATGCTAAGAACGTGTTACCAATTCTCAGTAATAATGGGTTATGGTCAAAACGTACCCATGCCAAAACGTACCAAACCAAAACGTACCCACTTTTGGTCAAAACGTACCCACTTCTTTGGTCAAAACGTACCCAACTCACCAAAACGTACCCTAAGTATTGGTCAAAACGTACCCAGTATATTTTTCACTTTTTTTCTGAATATAGTTTTTACTTTGTTGGTTAATAAAATTAAACAAAATTGGCAAATAAACGTACCCAATATATTTTTACATTCGATACAGAGTAGTTTCATACTTTACTCAAAGTTACTCAACGCACTGAGGTTTTTCAAAACATACTCATACCCTTGGTCAAAACGTACCCAATGTATTTTTATAGTCGATACAGTCAGGGACTTATATACGTCCCTGACACAGCATAGTTTTGATATTTTGATGATTAATAACTGCAATAAAAATCTTCTTAACATATATACTCTCTTTTTTAACATATAGTCAAAACGCCCCTACATACTCTTAGTCAAAACGTACTCCATGTTTTTATTGTGGATAACGTATCAAATATCTTTTTCTGTACCTTTTTCTTCTTGCTTTTTACATGAATATAAATATTTTTCTGATGATGTTACATATGTAGTTAGTGAATACGTATTGACATTCAATACATACAGAATACATCTATACTGTTTTTCAATTTCCATACATAAAAGCCAACTACTTATTATTGTGATCTTAAGTTTCTCTTTATTTATATTATGTTTCTTTTTGCATCTGTAATTCGTCCATAGTTTCTGCATGGCAGATGTTTCTATAATACGCATTTTACCCACAATATCATGCTTTCTCTTAATTATCATAAACAGCTTCAACATCGTATTCGTCATTTTTTTTTTGTGCGAATTTAAAGATATGCCTTCGAACATTCATACGAAAATCTGGAAATTTCAATGAATAAATATATTTGGAAAAATTGTCCTTCTAGTATACTCTTTTTGTCCCTGTGTAGATTTGCCACTCGAAAATTGTTTGTTAATCTGACGGGAAAAAACCCAGGGGTGGGTTTCACTAAAGGTCGTAAACCCAAACGTAAATGTAGACGTAAACTTTTCTAAGAAATATTTGTCTCCTCCCTGAAGAGTTACAAACGTAACGTACACCTTTTACAAAGTTTACCAATGTAATTATGTATGAAAATAGACTTCACGAAAGATTCAGTTGACGTACACGTAAAATTTAGTCGCAAAGTTTACGTCTAAGTCTACGTTTGGGCTTACGGCATTTACTGACACCCCCCGCCCCCCCCACTGATGCTTTAAGGTAGGGTTCATCTGAGTTATTGTAATTTGTAAGTTTTTCTGATGTTTCAAACTGCTAACGTTAATACGAGAATTCCTTTGATATGTATTTTGAACGGATTAGGTTTTGTTTGTTAGTTTGTTTATTTGTTTGTTTGTTGTTTGTTTTGTTTTGTTTTTGTTTTTTTGGGGTGGGGTGGATGGTTTATCAGATAATTTGCAGGTATCCCGTTAAATCAGTTTGTGCATTAAATGTTATTGTCTTCTTTAGCTAATTTCTTTCAATACTGGAATGTTTTGACAACACTTTAAAACATAGCTTCATAGCAGTATCTACGTGTACAACACAATGCCACTCACATAATCATGCAGATCTATAATTAAGATTCAAATATTTTAATATAAAAACGTATCCTTCAATGTTTTTAATCTCATTTATGTTTATCAATATAGTATCCATTTATTATAGGCATAAAAATGCATAAGTCTATACATCTTTATTTCAATGAGTTTCATGCAGACAAATAAACATTTCATATGGATGACACAACAACACATATATAGTACCAGGGACGTACATGTTTATAACACAAAATATACGTCCATGACAGTACTGTTTATATTCTGTAGAAAATGTGATAAGCATAAATTCACATTCAACACAACACATGTAATTTGGAAAAATGCCGATCAAATATTTTCTTTTCACCACTAGTAAATGCACCTATAAAAAGGAAGCCATCCATTTATATATGTAAAGTTATTTATTATTAATCTACGCATGTTTCGATGAAATCATACATTCAAATGATAGATTGTTGCCTAATGATACCAAATCGAAGAAATTTGTTGAGAAAATGTGTAAAAGTTGTTTAAACACCCAAAAGATACATGGGTACGTTTTGACTAACACTTTGGGTACGTTTTGACCAATGTTGGGTACGTTTTGGTTGGGTACGTTTTGGCATGGGTACGTTTTGACCTGTGCAGAAGGCTGTTCCACCCGCTAAAGTGCAATCTACCCAATTATCTGCATAATACATTCAGAAAGTTAAACAAAGGGCTCATAGCAGGCAAATTTCAACATTCTTTAGCCAAATCTCCCACAAGTGCTTTTTTTAGATTATGGTAAATTCCAATTTAAGTGAAATAGAAGGAAATTCGGTGATAGAATGTCATAAATCACTGTCTACAGTACATGACTTATATTGGACTTTATGATATTAAGTAAGGCTTTATAGTTTGGATGTAAACAAGTGAATTATCAAGCAAATCTTTTTAGTAAAATAAGTTTACTTTTTTTCAATTTTTAGTTCCTGTCGATTCTGTCTATTATGGGAAGAATTAATTGAGACACAAGTCTCATGCTTAGGTCTGATATTTCTTACTATCTCTAGCGGTGCTATTTATAAATAAAACCTTGAGTACTCTGGTGTGTTCTAGTGTAGTCTGTTTAGCAGCAGCCCTGTCTCTAGAACAGTTGTGCAGTACTGAAAATTGAGATCTAGTTACACCTAAACGTGACATTTTTCCATTTTTTTTTAAACTTCACTTTGAATTGTCACTGTAACTGGATCTCGGTATAGATTGATATGTGAGCTACGAATGTGAGCTAGATATGCATTATATCTGTATATAAATTTTATACTATTTATATAGAGAATAAAGAATGTGTTTGTGTATATACATGAGCTACGGGCTGATACCAGAGGGGTTCGAATGAAACAATTTCCATGTGATATTAAGGCCTGATAAGACACTTTTTGGCATCCATATTTGTTTCTTAACCAAATCAGGCATATATCTGATTAAAAAAAATCACGATGAATTAATGTACATGTAAGTGGGTTGTGTTTTATCATTAGTTTTTAAATTCTCCAAACACAATGCAAGCCTAAAAGAGAAAATGCATTTTTATGAATTGATGTTGAAAGTGAAGTGAAGTTGATACACAGTAAAGATTTAGAAATCTAGACTTTAATTTTTCAGGCATAATAGAAGAAAATGTACCAAAATTTTTAATATTTAAAAAGTGTACTTCATAACCAAATCATTATTATGCATACAATGCAAGCCTATGCATTAATTACTATGAATTGATGTTAAAAGTGAGATATTGTTTCACTACACTTTCGGCATAACAACAGGTGTGCCTGGTCGGCAGGGGATGCTCCATGGCACCTCATCCCACTTCTGTTTTGACAAAGGTTTGTGATTGCTTGTGTGTGTTTACATTGTTATTTATTGCCTTGTTGTTTCGAATTTGTGTCAGGATTTCAGATCCATATCTCAGGTTTGAACATACACGATAAAGATTTAGAAATCCAGACTTTGAATTTTCAGGCATAATAAAAAAAAATGTACCTTAATTTTTAATAATAAGAAAATGTATTCTTCTTCTTCTTCTTCTTTAAGTGCCTTACTTGGTTGGAGTATACTCTCACTCTACTCTTGACTTCTTGTAATAGATTATAGGTCACTTCATAATCAAATCAATTGGTTACAGGTTTATTCTGTAACCATTTTGTACTGGTTGATTCATAACTTATCAAATGGTACTGTGATACTTACATTTAAATAAAATTTTGATCTCATGTAATTCATTGTCAGCTATTGAAGGTTGCCAAAACTCAAAAGTAATGCTTTGGTGGAGAAATACTGCAAATGGGGTTTTTTTTAATTATAGGAATTATAATTACATGTAATTAAAGTCAGAAAAATAGTTTTTAATTGTCAAAAAAAGGATTTTTAGCTGTTTCTCTGTTTATAATGAATATAAACAATTGAATAAATGGGAAAAGTAGTTTGAGTAGCCACACAATTTTAAATTATTTTGTTTGTTTAGCATGTTTGTTTAGATTTACCTTGATTTGAAAACAGAATAGTATATACATGTATAAAAATGTTATGCCTCTGATATCATTCATGATTGTAATGCCGCAGTGTGGCAGCACTAGATCTGTCTTGCATAACAATTGTCCCCAAACAAAGTAAATTCTGTCATTGAGATATAAAAGCAAACAAGTATGCTCAAGAAAAACTAGAATGAAAACGTTTTCATAACATCAAACAGCCAGAAATACTAGTACATGAACCTGAGTACACATACCAATGTCTACAGTGCTACAGTACAATGTATAATTTCAGCAGACAGCTAAAGATTTATTTAATATAAATTTATTTAGAATTGAATTGAATGTGTGATATTATGTGTACTTAAACAAGTATATTTTTTCATTTCAACATGAAATACAATAAGTCTGAGAATCTCTATCCTTTCTCCCACATATGATATAGAAAGTGGGAGAAAGGGCAGAGAATCTCTGACTAGAAATACAGTGGACCCACCAAATTTGTTTTGACAGCTACTACATGTACACTTTTCTGTATCTGCATCATTATAATGTTATTCTTATCAAGATATTACATACAAACATATTAGTAACTTTGGGATTTGCCTTGAATCAGTTTGATACATGTTTCATGACACCACTCATATGAACAACATATACATGTATCATTACATATACCGATACATATATGTCTTATACTCTTACTTCTCCAATTCTACCGATACATGTACCAGTAACATCACTAAGAAACTTCAAATAGATAATTTGTAAAATTTTGATGTCTTGTATAATTTGACTCCTTCATTGACTTATTTCACTCTAGAGAGTTTGGTAACATTTTAAAAAGTGATGACTTTCATCGAGTACTCTTCTTCAATAGTTAATGATTGGATTGCATATTGCAATACATGTATCAGTCTGTATTATTGTTACAACAATGTACATTGTACTGTACATGTATGCAAGTACCGGTAATCAAGCTTTTCAAGAGGGGTGGCGTGAGCCTGGGATCAAATCCCTTTGGAAGAGAAGCCCCTTGGCTTGGTGATACTCACTTTTTACATTGTATCTCTCTATTGAGTGATTTGTGAGTCACTGTTTAGGGCCATTATTCCTTTTATCTTTTTTTCTTATTATAGATCTCATTCACTAATGCTTAGATGTTTTTAGACAAGTGACTTTGCATGACTTTGCATGGTTTGGAATCATTAACTCAGTTGCATTTTCTGTTTTAAGAAGTTTGAAATGCTATATTATAAAGTCAATCACAATGTTGGATATCAGTCAGTCAAGCTAGCTAGGTTAAAATATTGTTTTAGTATCTGTTAAAATTGCTTGACTTATGACTCATATCAAAATTCGGGTCTTAATGACAGAGCAGGTAAAGTCCCTAAGGCTTAATTTATATCGTTGAGACCCTCACTCTTAAGGTTTCTAGTCCTGTCAGGGTCAGTTAGATTATTCATGCGGGAAAGCCTTCTAGATGGCTTGCGGTAGGTCGGTGGTTATACCCGGGTGTAGTTAGATGTACTCCGTTAGAGTCATAAATTCAATTCAATTCAAATTGTATTGTATTGTATTGCTGCATATGGCTATGAACATGTTTGTTTAATGCCAATAAATGAATTTGAATTTGAGTTAGAGTCTTCCTGGAACACCTGTAATTAAGCTGAACGTCACTATATTACTTAATTAATTAAAACAGCAGTTGCAGCGACGGTTAACTCATGAAAAACCAAAATTAACAAACCATTTGACCCTAAGTAACATATGCAAGTTAGCTCAAATATATGTGTATAAATATTTAAATGATATTGATTGCTTAAATTTTGTGAATTAATTTGCAAATTGTGGTGGGCCTGTTTAAATCTTGGATATGATTAAGAACAAAAGTTGTTGTAAATATTGTAAAATATTACAAATATGATATTGTTATTAAGTTACAAAATAGTCAAACATTGCTCAACAAAACAGCCTTAAATACTGCATAGTCACAATAAATTTTAAAAAGACTATCTGAATGACATGCTTACTAAGAATTGGTTTATAATATAAATATATGTGCATAAACATTTATTTTTAGTTTTAATTATCATTGATCCCCGTGAAAACGCCATATATCTGTTAAAGATGTTTCGATGCTTGAATTTTAATTGATTACATTTTTTGCAGTTTGTAAACAATATTTTAAATGGAGAGCCATTTAAATCTTCTTGGACGAAAGAAGAAATAGAAGATGAGAGGCTGCATGTTGGAAACACCCTTCTGCAGGCGGGAGTGAAAGTAAAAACAGTAAGACGTTCCATATGGAATTGTTACTGAATTGTCACCATTTTAAAATATTGGTGTAGGTTTTGCGTGCATTAGAGGCCTTTGTTCTTATATCTGATATGCTATTATTTAATAATAATATAATTTGTGATAAATTACATCGTAATTGATTTAATTGACATTATGTTATAAAGATAGATATCAAATCTTGTAATTTAATATGATCAATTAACAACAGTTATCATATTCACAAATATATTGCATGTTTATATCAAAAAGCATGTATAGAGTGCTTTGCCCATTGTTGGTAAGTCTCTCCATCGCTCGATCAGAGTTTGTTCCAGTGATAACTTAGAGGTCAATAGGTTAATTTTTAAGGTCACAATAAATGTTTTCACACTTGCATTTATAATGTTATGGATCAGTTTAAACTACAGTTTTCATATTTGGTAGAAATGTTTGTCGTAGTGGGTAAATGAAACCTATTGAAGTCATTATGTCAAAGATGATCACGTCAGTGACCTGGCAATTGAGGGGGCATATATATTTCATAAACATATTTTGTAATATATCATATTTATTTTCAATATCTAGGCAGAAGGGAAATCTCGGGATTTGAGGGTAAATAGAAAAAAGGTAAAATATTATGGCTGTTATATAACTTACAATGCAACATAACTTTCTTAGGATACATGTATGTTACAAATGTTACAATAATGTAAATACTAGAGAAAGTTAAATATTTTTATCATATGCATCATAGTTATTATATAGGGGTCAGTAATTATAAATAGGTTAGACAAGTTGTCAAATATCAGTGTAATTATAATGTCATTAATCTATCTTATAAGTTCTTTTAATCAGAAGCCTTTTGCCATTAGATAAAATTTCCTAAAGATATTGTTGTAATGTAAGTCCAAATGATAGTCCAATATGGTCCAATATCATTTTATAAATTTTGTTGATTTAAAGTTTCACGTTGCTCTGGCTTAGGACAAGTATATTACAGGTGCAGTAATATAATGTATATACAAAGACACCCAGTCAGAAATATTGCTGTATTAACCGGCTTGAAGATTTTCTCGCATGAATAATCTGATTGACTCTGATTGGGATTGAACTCACAGCTGTCGGGGCTGAGTAACAATATCAATTTAAGTCAATGACTGTACCAGCTTGCATGGCCTTGACAAATGTCAACTAATAATATGCTTTTTTTTTCTTTGTTTGTTTTTGTAGAGAATGTGTCCATCTTTCGTCTACGAAAACCCGTCAAAAAAGCAGAGGGATGTACTGCATATGCCAGCAGCCAGAAGATGACAGGTATGACATATAATTAAATGAATTTTAGTTTATAACACTTAATTTGACTTAAACAATTTTTTCACTTTTGCTTTAAATTGCCGTCTGTGTGGCAAACATATCGTATTTTATATACTGTGTATTATGAAGAACTCTAATTTGTTCTGTCATTTGGTATTCCTATTAGTTTAATGTTTTACATGTGGATTAAATTGATTGGGCTAACTCATTATGTATAACAGCATTATTAATGTATACAAGACAGTGGCATATCATATTACATTTTAAGTGAAAAGGGTATTCTAGTGTATACCACATATCTCTGTTAAAACATTTATTATCATTATTATATCTTTGATATAAGCAAAACTATGAACAAAATGCTTCATGTTTTTGATGGCAAAGTCATGGGTGGGTGTTACTATGCTATGGCAAAATTGTCAAATGTAAATGGACTGCCTGTTTCTTACTTAATTTCAATTAACAATAAAACTTCATGTAGTTGTTCCTGATACATCTTCTTTTTCTTTTTTTATTCAGAATCTATTACCATTGTGAGTATTGCAGGCAGTGGTTCCACCCGGAATGCCTGGGTATTGAAGAGGAACCAGCTTCTTTCTTCTGTCCTGGATGCTTTTGAAACTTCCTATCCAACATATACTTTACAGAATTACAATTTTGTGGCTCTAACTTACTAGTACTTCTGTTTACATTTCTGAAGACTAGCTGATTTGGAATAAATTATCACCAAAAAATGTTGATGTGCTTGAAAATTATTTGTATGTGTGTCGGTTGACTTATTTCATGTATAATTATTAACCTATATACATTTACAGATTCAGTTACATTTAAGTAAAAGGCAGTTCATGCAGTGTTCATTATCTCTACTACATACATGTCAACCTCTGGAAGACCCAATGAGGGAAATCTCCCTCATTTGATCTCTCCAATGAGGAAGGTTTTGTGTAAGCGCAATGTGATGAAAGTAACTACTTTAAAGATGTATATAAAAGTCCGTATTGGAAGATTGTACCCACTATGGTGAAAGTTTCTACCTGTATTATGTATATTAAGACCCGTGGTGAAAGTTCCTACCCACTGTGGTGAAAGTTCCTACCTGTAATATGTATATTAAGGCCTGTGGTGAATGTTCCTGCCAACTGTGGTGAAAGTTCTCACCTGTTATATGTATATTAAGGCCCGTGGTGAAATTCCTACCCACTGTGGTGAAAGTTCCCACCTGTAATATGTATATTAAGGCCCGTGGTGAAAGTTCCTACCTACCGTGGTGAAAGTTACTACCTGTAATATGTATATTAAAGTCCATGATGAAAGTTCCTACCTACCGTGGTGAATGTTCCTACCTGTAATATGTATATTAAGGCCCGTGGTGAAAGTTCCTACCTGTAATGTGTATATTACCGCCTATGGTGAAAGTTCCTACCTACCGTGGTGAAAGTTTCTACCTGTAATATGTATATTAAGGCCCGTGGTGAAAGTTCCTACCTACCGTGGTGAAAGTTACTACCTGTAATATGTATATTAAAGCCCGTGGTGAAAGTTCCTACCTACCGTCGCGAAAGTTCCTATCTGTAATATGTTTATTAAAGCCCGTGGTAAAAGTTCCTACCTACCGTGGTGAAAGTTCCTACCTGTAATATGTATATTAAGGCCCGTGGTGAAAGTTCCTACCTACCGTGGTGAAAGTTCCTATCTGTAAGATCTATATAATTGGGCCTATGGTGAATGTTCCTACCCACTGTGATGTAAGTTCCTACCTGTATTATGTATATTAAGGCTCGTGGTGAAATTCCTACCTGTAAGAATGTTCCTAGCTACCTGTAATATGTTAATAGGTCCGTTGTTGAAGTTCCTACCCACTGTGGAAGAATTCCCTACTTTAAAGATGTACATAAAGGCCCGTAGTGGAAAACTCTACGCACTATGGTGAAAGTTCTTACTTTAAATATGTGGAGGCCTGTTGTGGAAGTTCCTACCAACCGTGTTGAAATTCCAATCTGTTACATGTTTATTGTAAGGCCCGCGTTGAAAGTTCCTACTTTAAATCTGTATATAAAGGCCCTTGTGGAATTTCCTACGAAACGTATATATAAAACCCATTGTTGTGAAAGTATCTACCTGCAGTTACTGCATTTTTTTCTAAGGAACCTTCTAATTTAATTAAAGCTAATTTGCTCTTTATTTCAAACTGTCAATCTGTCATTATTATTATTATTATAATTATTATTATTATTATATTTCCCTATTTTCATAGCAATTGATGTACGTTCAAATATGCATAAGATTAATTTTTACCAGTTTTAGATGTAGGTGTAGTTATAGATTCATCATACTTCATGTATGAAGGGGCGCACAGAGATACCTCTCTTCCCTAGCTCCTGCGAATATCCAGTGTGATTATTTTTGTCGTTTTCTTAAAGAAGTTTAGGACTCTCCCCAATTTATTATTTTCTCCCTCCCTCTCTCTCTTTTTCCTTACGTACCTTCTTCCGCCCCTACGCCTTCCCTCTCCCCATTGCCTCCATCTCCACTTTCTCTTACCCAGTCCACCCCCTCAGCCATGTAGAACTTTTTAACAATATTAGAATCCCTCAAATTTATCACAATTATATCCTAACAGCCAGATCCAGTACAATTATAAGAATTAATCTTTATTCTTTCATATTTCACGTGGACCAAGGAACTTTCACCACGAGGAAACTTTCACCATGCATATAACACAGACTGAAAGTTTCCTACCGATACGCGCATGCGCAAAACATCAAAAGGGAACTTTCAGCACGGGGGAACTTTGAAACTGTTACACCTGCTTCCATAGAAATAAATATTTTGCGTAAAGTCAAATTTGAGTTGGAACGAAAGACACTGAAAACCCTCTACATTTCATTTGTACGCCACTCCCTTGAATATAATGACATAATTTGGAACAATTCAATTGTCAACAGTATTTAAAAGATAAACCAGAAAAAATAAACATAGAAGCTGCTAAAGTAGTATGAGGTAACAAAACTCTTTAGTCTTAAAAAGCACTTTATAAGGAATGAGGCTAGGAAAAGCTCTCCGAAAGAAGAGAAAAACACAAACTTATACAATTCTGTAAAATAATATCTTGATTAACACCCGCATACTTACACGAATCTATGCCACAACAATACTACCAACTCCACAACTATAATACACGTAACAGACAACACTTTCAATCCATAAATTGTCATAGCACTTACCATTTTTATAGTTTTTATCCAAGTTAGATTCGTCTGTGGAATAATCTGTCGTCCGAAATTCAAAATGTTCCCAGTTTAAATATATTTATAAGTAAACTATTCGAAAACTTCCAAAACTCCAAAGTACCCAAATATTATTACGTTGGAAATCGTCGTTGCCAAATCCTTCACTCTCGACTAAGAACAAACTGCAGTTCACTTAAGCAGCACTTGCACTCAAAAACATTGAACCCGATTCATACTGCGTGTCCAAGAGACCACATCGCACCATTCATTACACTTCAAACGATTCGAATGTCTAAGAACATATTTATTTGCTTTAAATATTTTTATCAACCATGATATACTTTTATATGGAGATGAAGATAAGTCATTTGAATATATTGAACGCATATTCTTATCAGTGCAAAAATTTATCTTACAGACTAAACGCTTTACATAAAGTTGTTCGCCCCCACTCTCTCTCTTCTTCATAACTTTTCATTGTTTCATTTTATATTACACTATAGACTCTTATAAGACCTTGAATTCTAATATTATTCTGTATTGTGTGCATGCGCTTTCACAAGAGAAATGAATATGTATAAGCGGACTGTAGCTTGTTTTCAGATCCCAGCAATGTAATAATGTATATTTGTAATCCAACTGAATATATTTGTAATTGAATGCATTGCAATAAATACGTGTAAACTAAATCTGATCATCATCCCGATAATTTGTTCACACGGTAGCCAAGATAAAATAAATGGGATGCATTTATATTTTTACATAATTCTTTGAAATACTGATGGTTTCTTTAGATCAAGACCGAAGGTTGAAATGAGCTATTGTGATGGTGCATTGTGCATTGTTGCAAATATAATCCTCATGGAAGGAGATAAATAGTTTTGTTTAAACTGAATTTATTTGACTCTGAACAGGGACCACCTGGGCCTAAAAAAAATGTAAAATTAGAAAATACAATGTATAAATAATGATACAATTCGGGGGGTTTGTTATCTTTCAGTGAAACATGGTATTGTTTATATACCATGTATTATTATATTCGAAGATATTATTATTTTAATTTATTATGCGTGACAGTAAGATGCGATAGATGATAATGAAAGAAATACAAGAGAGATAACTCGTAAGGAAAGTAGAAAGACTAATAATTTTATTTAAATCTTGATTCGCTAAATATTTCGTGTTGAACATATTTTTGAATTTTTAAATATCTATCTGTCAGTTTCGAATTTCCACTGATTAGAACTTTTTTCTAGCAAACACAATAACAGAAGATAATTCATTCTATTTCATTTTGACATAAATTCGTAAGTCATTTATTTACTTTAAATTTCTCAGAAATTATGTTCTCAAAAAAGAAACTTTCAGGATTAAAACAAAATCAAATTTTCTAGTGGACTTAATATTAAATTAATATTAAGTGGCATTGAATCCGTCTCTACTGACAATGATAGTATTTTTGATACATCACACACTAACACAAGAAGAATATTTAATACAAGGTCTAGCAATTCTACAAATTTTCAGAGTCAAAACACTGACATTATGGACAGTTTGATGGCATCAATATATTCGATGCAATGAACTGTGCTTAGTTTGCAGCAAACGGTACCGCAGCTTGCTACTGAAAAGAGCACTTGCACCAATCATAACAGTGGCATAACAAGTTAACACTCTCGAGACTTCTACTCAGGGTTTTCATGATTCACTTAGAAATCAAAAGTCGCAACACGGAACATAAGACATCAATCAACGTATCGGGGGTACAATTCGACATCTGAATTTGCATTGCCCCCACACAGTTTACAGCATATTGCTGTAGTGGCAAAATCTATAAAAAACTTTGAAAATAAGGACATTACTTTAGTCACATTGCTTATTCCGAAAGTATAAAGGCAAGCTAAAGATTGCACCGATTCTGACACTTACAAAATATAACCGTTCAATTGGGCAACCAATATGATCCTAGACTTCATAGATCACTTAAACTGTCACTGAATTAATAATTGTATTTGGCAACGTGTCATGTATTCAAATGCCCAGCACGTTGGTTTGAACTTGATCGATATGATGTAAAATATCGTAGATATTTCAAATACTGTCAGGGAAAAATTTCACGACTCTTAGAGCCAATTTTCCGCCCAAGCAGTTCCTGCCCTGAGAGAATAATATTAAAGAAGAATGGTCAGTGAAAGCCTTGACATTGTTGCAGTTAGTTATCGGTAACTGTAAGGCTAATGAATGTCAAACATGTAAATCTACTACTCACGTGTCAAATGTATGCCTAAGGATGAAGGAAAAACGTCAAAACAATATGGATTCTGTAGATCGATACAGTCGACAAAAACTATTACAACAAACAACTGTCACAATTTTGATATTAAATGTAAACTGAAGAATTGTCAATACACTCATATTTGTTCTACCTGCTTTTCACACACAGCTTTCCAATTTATCCCTGACATCTGATCACCGGCGCCAAAATCAGTAAATCAATGACTCAGTGTTAATGTGTCTCTCTCTCAACCTATAATGTTACACATCTTAAAATTCGCCCAGATCCCAATATTGTATCATAATTTAGTGACGAATATTTGACACTTTATCACAGGTTATATGCTGGACAGCGACTCACAATTTCGGCATCAAATACATATTAACCATACCAATTGATTGACAATTGTCATATCAATTGGCCGTTCTAAGTCGGTATCGCAACTGCACTATAATCCAATATCGGCGAGTTCTTTTGACGGGATGTATAAATTTCAAATTAATGACATCCGAGTGTTGTAGCAGGATGTAAGATTAAAATAAGTTACTTTGTTCAAATGAGAAACAGACTGTCAAAAATCAAAAACTCTGTTGTCAATTTTGCATTTTTTTTTTCTTGCTATTTCTCTGATTTTCCTATTGTAAATCGCTAAATATATTTTTTATGGCAGCATGAACTAATATATGCGCGTGGTGGAGAAATTTGATGGTGTAATGTTAGAAACTGTGTGTACAGCCGATTCTGAAAGCTTTAAAACTGATCGTTTTAGGTAAGTTGTTACACTAAAAATGTAGAAAAGAAATAAAACTATTCATCAAGTGGAAGCGAGTAGGAAATATTTACAAATAAGAATGTTATTGAATATCACTCCACATGATTCTTTGTTTATTACACAGGATAAATTCCTCTGACAAGAGGTACTTTCATTAGTATGTTCAAACATGCGTTAACTTGTACAGGATATGATTCCTCATTGCATAATGGACATTCTTTTCGCATAGAAGTTGCGACTATTGTAACATCCTCTCATGTAGAAGGCCATTTAATAAAGGTATTGGAAATTGGTCATCTGACTCATACTGAGGATATGTTAAAACATCAGATAATGTTTTACGAAAAGTTTAAAATTCCTTTGTACAAGATTAACTATGAAATTCTTAAAGTGCCCTGACTTATACTTAATTATGATTTCTGGGTATATGTTTGTGTGGTTACATAGATTTCCAATGCAATATCGTCTTTGATAAGAATTTGGTTCTATTTCTTTGTTTCTAGTATATGAATTTAGGGAATTATTTTTAAAATAGAATAGTCACTTAGGTTTCAAGACTTCAAGCACTTTGACTGAGAATTATATCTTTAGTATGGTCTTATCCATTAAATCTGTATAATAAGAGAGAAAACAGAAGAAATCTGAAAAAGCTGTATGACACAAATCACCAAGGACCTGCACAGAAAATATGACAACAGTATAATGTATAAGGAACAACATTACAAAAGTATTCGATTGTTCTGCGGTAACAATACCGACTTAGGACGGTCAATTGAAGTAACAAACATCACTCAATTGGTGTGGTTAACCAGTTTACGGGCGCCCACCTTCTCATCACAAAAGCAGTGCAATCAAAGGACACACATTAAAAATTTTTATAAATAATCCTCCATATAGGGAACAAGGATCAACTGGTTTCTCAGGGAAAGAGGTCATAAAAATTTATTACACACGAAACAATTATAGAATAATATGTTGCTATCAAAATATGTAAGGGGACATCAACATAAGTAAACCGTGCTCTGTCCGTCTGTAAGCGAGCTCAGATCGTTGATCAATAGGAATCCCGACTACCCAACTAACAGTCAGAGGGGACGAGGATCAGGACAAGGTCCTGATCCTCGCCCCCCCCCCCCCTCTGACTGTTAGTCGGGTAATAATAATTAGATAAGATAATAATAAGATTGTGCCAACTTTTCATGAACTTTTCTCTTCATAGGAATTGTACTTATTCTCCACACCCTTATAACTTACATCTTACATTTTTGGTGCATTAATTTGGAGGCAAATTTCATTTACGTGTAAACTTAAACTGAATTTTGGTAATTTTAATCAATTTAATTCAGATTATTCAAATTTCATTAATTACTTTCCCAAAAATTCATAGAGAAGTATTTTACTCTTTGGCATTTCATTTCTCTGGTCCTTGTAACTAGGTTACGCCGAATTTATATGGCACACACACTCAGACGTCATGTTTTCCAGCCATTTTCTTTTTATGTCGTCCGGCTCTTGTAGCCAGGTTACATCAAGATAACATAATATACACACTCAGACATTTTATGCTTTCCTGAGGGTTTGACTTAAGTGTTATGATACCCTTTTTCCAGATGTTGTGTGGCAGTGACACTTTCCACACAGTGTTTCTTTACAATTATGTATATATACAGTACTTGTTTATATTTGTTTCGTCTGTATTTAAGGCAGTTCACGGCGGGTGTGGCTAGCCAAACAGGAGACATTGACTTCTTCCGGGCACTTGCTCTCACCTCAGAATTTCAGGGGTCCGTGAATGTCCACTGTGGTACATTGTTGCTAGTGCCACAGTCATGTGCTATCAGTTACTTTCATATTTAACAGTTTTGTTACCTGTGCAACTGATACACCGAGTTGATATGGATCTTTTTTTAATGGTTCATTTTATTTTATTTGATTTAGATATTACTTAGCTGAATCTACCCCAAGGACCAAAGATGTTTATATTGTTATCATATAAATGTGGTTGTATGAAATGGTACAATTTAACTTTTATAGTTAGAGTTTAGTTTACGAGAATAGGTTATGTTTACAGAATTCCTGTCTTTGTGTTTGTCAGAAGAGTAAGTACTCTATTCCGTTAGTTTTGGTCCATTGTGACCTTGACTGAGAAGACAAAACCAGAGGTAAATATCATGCCACACCGTTGGGTTATGGAGAAGAATTGGTTTTAGGTCATGTCACTTTAAAGGAGATGAAGAGGCTATGATAAAACTGACGGGCAGACAGATTTCTATTTAGCCCAAACGTTGTTTGCGGAGGTATATCAATATGAGTACACGATTTTCACATATACCAACCGTATGAAAGCTTGCTTGAAGGACCTCTTGTATCAAACAGTACATTCGGCATGATAGTGGTGTATGAATATCTTTATTCCCTTTGAGTTAAAATTACTGCTGAGGGTACACCTGTTCTAATATTATGTATCTGTTTCTTTTTCTGTATGTGTTATTCAATATTCATTTTTTGTGTCACGATAAATATTTGTGACGTATGTGATTTTAACATTTATAGCGGTTTGGCTTGCAAAATAGGAAAAAAGTGCTCTTTAAAAGAGCCTAGTTTACTTTTGGATTCATAGGGTTCGTTTGGCTTGAGTGAATTGTACTTTTTCATTATGTTATGTAATAATGACCCTTTGTACAAAGTGTTGGTTCACATTTATTTATGGCGAGTGTGGCTAACCATTCAGGAGACGCTCATTCCTCCCGGGTACCTGGTTTCACCTCTGAATGTTAGAGGTCCGTGAATGTACGCTGTGGTACATTTTAATTGGTGCCAAAGTCACTTGACGCCAGTTACTGTTTTGTTTTGCATTGTTGTTAGCACCACAATTTAATTGCATCAATGACAAAGAAAACTGTTCCTATGTGGCTAGCCATACCCGCCAAAACATACAGACAGGAAAACATGTCAACGCTGTCTGTAGGCGATGGGGGTGGTACAAATAAAATTTATTCAAAAATACAGAATGCCAAATTACTGTACCAGTCACAATATACGTCATGGAAAACATTTATGAAGCCATGCAAATTAGAGGTAAGACCGGGCGCCCGGTAGAATTGAACGTGTACGTTTGACCAGCTACAAGCGTCATGAATGCCTAAAATAAATAGATGGTAAAAGATTTCAAATATGTATACACGAAATGGTACAAAGGGTACGACAACACTTAAGTGGAACCTTCAGCAACTCTTTACGATCTTCATTCAGAGAATTAGTGTGACAGTGATATCAAATACGAAGGTTAATGATGCTTTGTCATTGTTATGCTCAGAATAGGATTTTTTTAAAGAATAAGATTAAGATGCATGTAAGAATGTATTGAAAAAGTAATGGTATCATGTCTCTGCATGACTATTTTCATAAAACTAAAACCAAATCAGTGATTATTTTTTATTCAAATTTGTGAATTATACATTTCATATCATTATTCTAATTTTATTTATAGAAAAATATATTCTTTTCTCTTTGACAGATTATAAGGAATGTACCCCTGTAGTCGATTTCATAATTGTTTTTCAATATAATTTTAATAAATGGTTATATCATAAATACAGATACCAATTTTCTATTACTTAAACAACTGTGTATGAGGAGTATAAAGTGGACATTTATATTATCTACCAGTAGATAAGGAGGGTATATAATATGAATAAGTTCTTGAGTTCTTCTTCCCATGCGTCTGAAATATTACTAATGACACGCGCTTCTTTTGTCTTGTCATGTTATTTGGACTTCGAGCTGTGGAAATCCGATCGGTATCTCAGATTTTCACTTGCAACAAAGCAAATAGTTTAGTTGTGTTATTTTGCAAAACAAAACAATTTTCTTTTCTTTTTTTATAAAATAAATCTAAACCATATTAAAATATCCTCGAAAGATTTTCTAGTCTTCATATAATTCTTTTTTCCATAGTCCGTATACCTTAGCATATCCCACCAGCCTTTTTCCATAGCATGATACCAAATGAACCAAATATTTTCACTATTTTTGAATGTGATCATGAATGTTTTGTCATAAATTTAATCAGATTTGTTATTTTTTTTCTTCTAGATATTACAGACAAAATCCAATAGAAATATGCACTGCTGTTGTTTTAATATTGAAAAGTAATCCTTTATTCAATCTATTGAACCAGTAAGATAATGAAGAGTACATGACATTTTTGTTTTTAGTTGTGAACAGTGGATTAATCGCAACTAAATTTTGATTTTTTATTAATGATCTGTGTAGGTAATAATTTGATATATATGTAGAAAATTGACAAAACGAGTTCATCAATGTATAATACATCATAGCAATTCTTTATTAAATATTTTCATTACACTGCAGGACAATATATTAGGATAAGGCATATCATATGTCATATATATGATAGAAGCTCTCGTAAGATTTACAAATGGTATTAATGAAGTTGGTAATACTTGATATGTACATAGAACATATTTTGTACTCTTATTTTCAAACAAGTAACACACAACTCTTTGAATTGACTTTATCTTGTCTAGGTTATTTCACTAACGGTTGTCATTGCTGACTGTTGTTTGGACTGTTCTCAGGTATTGTTGAAAAAGTCTATTTAGAACATCTATAAATAGAACAAATCAAATATGTTATACATTTTTTTATCTAATCCTAGTCAGGCATCTGCGTTCTTAATTTGATATTATTATATATTGTCATTCATTAAAGAATATCATCTTGGAACGAGATCAAGTCAATGCGTACTGGTAAGAATAATAAATATAGAACATATGTACCTTTAAAGAAATGACAAATTAAGATTATATTCAGCTTTCGTGTCAAAAATACACATGTAATTTTTCTCGTCTGGAAAATTCGTCGGCTGAGAACCAGACTGTCCTAACTACCAATTTGACAAATATTATTGGATTCTTCCTCGGATTGCGCATCTTTTCAGACATTCACTGTGGTCAATATATGCTTTGTGGGGGAGATAGGGTCACTTTTTCGAAATTCCATCCTGATCTATCTCCGTAATGCAACAAATTCATAGATAGGAAATGTATCATGATATTTTCTTTCTTTTCATTGGTCAAAATGGACATAGAATATTGTGGTTTTACTCAAATTCATTGGAAAATTTCGAAAAAATATGTTCTATCTACATTTGAAAAACTTCAGATTTAAGGAAACCTGATAATAATTTGTGATAAAGAGAGATTCAAACTAAATCTCTGACGTCTTACAGATATTACTAATATATATAAAATATAGAGAGAGCACTTGGAAGCGAACTATTATATTCAAAACTTCAAACTCGAATTCTCGAATTTGAAAATATGTGAAAAAATTATATTATTTTTATCATTTTAGACCGCTGAATAAAAATAAAGTAAAATTTAGTAAAAAGTAAACTTATTGTAAGAAACTTGGATTCATTGAATTATATAACAACAAATGTTTAGAATTATATATATATAACTAATTTTATGATTGAAGAGAGAGGCATAGCCCAGGCATTTCGTTTCAGTTTGGAAATATAAATTCAAAGGAGTACACCTGGATGCCCGATATCCAGATTCCAGACAAAACACTGCAAACTTGTTGGCGATGGTTTCAGAAAGAACAATCGAGAATCTCCGAGTGACTGGAAAGAAGTACTTTGTGGAATTAGTCAACGGATCTCACCTTACACGATTGTGTTTGTGAATATCTCAGAAAACTTTGGAAAGGGGAACTTTATTCTGTCCAAACTTATATTTGTATCAAATAGATCACTGACGATTTTTTGGATAGTACTTCGTATCCTGGTGTGAGTGGTTCATCTTCTAGTCTTCTGCCCATAAGAACAAAACACTCAAAATAGGGGCATGTCCTGGCATACCATATATATATTGTGAGATTAGAACACCATTAGAAAAGCATTAACGGAATGTCGCTACTCAGGAAGGGAAAATTGGTGGAAGATAAAATCGTCATATTTGTCATAAAAGGAGGTGAATAACTGACCATGCCTACCGATAGACAATAGTAAGTCTAGACAAAGGTATTGCTCTTTGTCTTGTCCTTGATTCTAAGTTCAGCTCGATATATATCACCGAGATTGTTCTGAAAGTTTAAATTATTTATAAACAAAACGTATCTGTATGTGACATTGATCCGAGATGCCAACTGTTTCTTGATGTTATCGTCTTCAATGTACTAAAGATCATTGGGGTCTAAAAGTAGGTGTTTATGTCTACGGTTTCTTTTCTTTGTTGTAAACAAATGACATGCGTATGAATGGAAGACAGTCTACCTTTAATATTTGGTGAGGAATACTTGAATAGAGTGTCGAAAATCATTAAAAAAATTTACGCTTGTGGTATAATTGAAAGTTGGATAATTTAGATTTTCCAGTAAAAACTAATTCCTTTGAATTTTAAGGATTCTTAAGTACGCTTTTGTGCAGTACGGCTTAAGAGCTTTTTTCATATGTCTCAATATTTTCATAAGGTAAGTAAAATGAATAAACGATTGATAAGCACCTGGACGAACTGGCAATGAATCTAACTTTATATAAATTTTGTGCATTTTTGAAATGCAATACCTATGGCAAATTGAGCTCTGAATCACTTGTTTCTTGGTTTATTTGTTCGGAAGACATACATATCTGCATCGGAAAAATTGCTTATGTTCTTTAAGATAACTGATTATTTTCATTTCTTTTTAAAGTACAAAAGCGTTTTATTTAAAAACCTAGAAATCGATACTTCAGTAAATAAGTCGAAATTAGTAAATAATTATACATAACAAATATAAATCATTTGGCTTTACACGACATAAAATGAGGGTTTTTATCTACTTATGTCATATGTGATGTATATTTGTTTATGTCGGCCATTGTGTTGTGTCTGTTTTATGCGCGTTGTACTTTTATTTCAGACTTACTGTATCGTCTCCAGTCTTGTTCTGTCACTAGATCACGTGCAGCTAGATTGTTCAGATAAGTTCGCCATTGACGTAGAATTCTCCTTACATCTTCAATAGATTCTGCTTCGGAAGTATCAGTACACGTAAATAGAATAACCACCAAAATAACGCAGATATATGTTAAACACACCTGAAACATAAAGATATAACACAGTTAATCCTTTTTAAGGTTAATAAAGCGAAATACGAATGATAAACTGTTATTTGTCACTTTGGAAACATCAAGAAACAACGCGCAAAGTGGACATTCATGGACCATGAAATCAGAGAAGATAGTATACATAGTATTTAAAAAAAACCCCTGCGCATCCAGAATAACATATCAATTTGTTTAAATCTGTTGATAAACGTGAGTGAAGAGACCCCCGATCTAACAAATTAAGAAATTAAGACAAATAACACACAACGACACTCATCATATAACGTAGAGATATGTATGATGTCATTAAGGTAATGGAATAAACAAAATGTGTGCATGTTGGTTTTATCGATATTCGGAGTTTAAAATTGTATTCAATCATACAAAGTAATAAAAATGTTTGAGAAAAATCACAGTGATTTAAAAGTATTTGCAGGTTTTGCAACTTTGTTGACTCGACATTTGGCTATCACTATTTTGTATATGATATACGTTATACATGGTATAACAACAGTAAGACATACAGATTGATTATTCTTGTTTGCTCCACATGTCTGTTGTGAATCTTGTCAAACGGATGAGAAAATTGGTCATATGAAAACTGAAATCTCGTCTGGATTAGAAATTGTTTGTTTAAGTTTTTCTTCGGTTGGCTAACACAACCTTCATTAAATTACGCACTTTTACCCTTAAATTTCATTATTAAAATTTTCATTGACTTTTTTTTATTCAGATTATATTTGGTCGCTACTTATTTTGCGATATTGTCCGCATGAAATATTAATATCTATTTGGTCACACACAAACATAAGAGAAAAACAAAGCTGTATGACACAAATCACCAAGGACCAGCAAACAAAAATGATAATAGTAGAATATACACGGACCGACATTACAAAAATATTCGATTGTGCTGCGGCTACGATACCGACTTTGGACAGTCAATTAAAGTAACAAACGTCACTCAATCAGTGTGGTTAATTAAAAATTAAATTCTCTATCAACTTGAAAATTAAATTCTCTATCAACTTGAATTCAAATGTGATTGCGAAATCATGTATAATAACAACGTTCTTATTTGGCACATTTAGCTTCCAAAGGCCCCCATACCCTTTTGGTCTGGAATAAATATCATTAATAGTAAAATGTATACACCCATTCGCCTATGGATTGATGATATGATAGGTAATAGCTGAAATGTTACCCTCCAATTTGACGTTGACATTTATCTTGGAATTTGATTAAGCTGTACAGCTTTTCCGATTCTGCAGTCTTGAACTCCTATCATATTTTGCCTCACCATGGGATTTTTAATTGTCTGGACATATATTGTTCATTTCTAACTTATAAAGTGATACAGGTTAAAAGATCAAATGTAATTACATAACAAAATCCATCTGTAAAACATATTGCATAAAAAGTAAAACACCCCCCCCCCCCATATTAGCAACAAACTAGTACGGTCAGTTAAAAAACAATTGTTGTAGTCAAAGAAAATTCGTATCGGTTTATGGACAAGTTTACTAAAGGTACTTAAAATACATCATGCTAACGGTGAAAATTCAACATGATTAGTTTTCTTGTTATTAAGAGAGATATGTTACTGCAGGTCCTATTATTAGTAAGAATTTCAAATGGTAACTCTCATATATTTCCGTCACTATTTTTTAAATGTAAGCTCACCATTCAAGTGTTAATTTGCTTCCTTCGATATACTGTTAACAGTGTTTCATATTTGCGAATTGAGTCAAATTATCGGTTTGATTGCATATTAGACTAATGGAACAACAAGCATTCAAGTAATTTGTTCTTTCTCTTATACTTCTTATTTCTATGTCAATATTTATTCAAAGCTATCTGAATAACAAATAATTTTCACTTGAACCAAACATAAAACATGTGAACTCTCAAACTATGTTAAAGACTTAAACTATGCCTAAGTTAATTATCATAGGTTTTTAGTTTGAATACATTTTAGTCCATGATCTAGAAACACTTTTGTTCCCCCCCCCCCCTCCAGGGGGAATTTTGCAGACATACCTCATGTGAAAATACATTCTCTAAGAAACATTTTAAGCGATCTTTGCACTTTGGCCGTTGGGGCTTTACTGAGTTTTGGGACAAAAACATAAGATTTTTATCAAAACTCGCTGAAAATTGGAAATTTTCAATAAAATGTAAACAACTTGATAAATTCATGAAAAAAACATGTATCTGATAGATCTTGATATGATCAAGAGTTAATTTTACTGGTTATTCCATTCTAAGGGAACACGATTAAGTAAAAGTCGTATAGAATATCTAGTATAGGTATTTATTCAATATAAATAGCTTTCCTTGCTTCTGTATTGATTAAAGATCTTTGCATTTAATGATCATTTAACAGACTGCGTTCTGAAATATCTGAGTTTTTATCCACAGATGTCACCACCGTGTCTGTTAATTCGAAAAATTCGTACATTTATAACCTCACATACAATGGATATAAAGACAAAGATTAAGAGAATTCTTGCACCTTTGTTCATTTCTCAGATGATATACCATATTTCTTTTGTTTTTTGTCTGTTTGGTTTTTTTGGTCGGTAGGGTGAATGGGGTGTCTTTCAAATCGTGTATTTGCAAAGTGCATAAAAATTCCTATAACATGATGCATTTAAAACTCATAAATGATAAAGCATAACTGATTTATAAAGATTTTACAATTTTCAGCGATTTTCATAATCGGCTTCACTTTAATGGAAAATATTTTTAAATATCCCTTTTCAATAATTTATGATTAGGCAAATGGCATATCACTACATAAATTAGACATTGTTTTATCATTCCATAACCATTAAAACAAATATTTTGATCTACACTAAGCCGAATAGATGAAATGGAATAAAATAAGGGGAAAATCTATTAATTTTGCAAAAATAGCACATTTAACCCCCAAAAATGTTTTTTCCGGAATTTATTGAGTTGTTTACATTTTATTCCAAATTTCCAATTTTCAGCAATTTTCATAATCGACATCACTTTAATGGAAAATATTTTAAATATCCCTTTTCGATAATTCTTGAGTGGGTAAATGGCATATCATTAAATAGATTAGACATTGTTTTATCATTCCATAAGCATTAAAACAAAGATTTGGACTTACACTAAGCTGGATAGACGAAATAGAATAAAATAAAAAACAAAAATTATTAATTTTGCAAAAATAGCACATTTAACCCAAAAAAATAACATGTTTGATACATGATATGGTACTGAAACCTTTTCTATTTGATAGATCATATCCAGATCTATCAGATTGCATGTTTTTTTCATGAATTTACAAAGTTGTTTACATTTTATTGAAAATTTCCAATTTTCAGCGATTTTTGATGAAAATCTTTGCCCCAAAACTCAGTAAAGCCCCAACGGCCAGAGTACAAACATGGCTCATTTTGTAGCATTTTTAATAAGCTTTCAGAAAAATGTACCCTCGAAAATTCCCCCTAGGGGGCGGGGAACAGGGGTATATGGCAGCTCAAGGTCTATTTGTATATATTCACTATGAATTGCTCTTATACTGATTAAGTATAATGCAAGTCGTATCATTCATGCAGAGATTTAACAGGAGTCTTTACAATGCTATTCATTTACAAACGTTGCGATGATACAGACAAGTGATTTTGCATAACTTTTACCCCTCGGATTTATCTTCAGTATATAAGTAAAATCTGTGTTTCTTTTACTATGACAAGTGCCGGTAACAAAGACGTACTTTATATCATAATGAGGAGAAATAGATCATAACAATTACTCTTCAGATAATGATATCCTATATTTTACATTAAACGCGAACTGAAACATGATAATTTTGTAATTATTTTAATTTTGTAAATAAAACAGTTTTTGAACGAAACAAAGTACTAGTTAATAAAAACAGATCAGACAATTATACTGTAACATTTTGTGGTGTCAGTATATGATTCAATGATATTAATGTACAATAAAATCACTTAAGAAGCATACCTTCATCATGGTTCTATTATCTACCCTTGCTGTACTTTCCACAATAGATGACAGATTTTAGATACCGGCTTTATATATTCTGAAATAATATTACAGAAGGCGTGTACGTACTTGATGAAAAGGCGTGAATGTTTCTAGGTGTGATAGATTATCCATATAAAAAGTGTAACATCTAAAAGTGATGACGTACAATTATCTTTTTATGGCAATGTTGTTAATAACACTAAGTGAGGATATCATTAAAACATTCGTTATAGATGATCCTGACTGATTTTATATAACCCTTTCTCGGATTTTTCGTTTTGTGACTCAAAACGGGGATATTGGTATGAATTTGTACTAAAATAAAGGTGATACAAATAAATTTGAAATGCTAGAGTGAAGGACCTTGTACCATAAATATTAGTAAGAACTTACAGCACAATGAAAGGTCTTACTTTCTACAAATAATAAGAATTTGTATCATAATGAAGGAACTTTTTCACAAAGAAAACACCTTTTATTTTACATACAGAGTTATTGTTTAGACACATGTAGGTGTTTTGTTTTACATTGTATTATATAGAAAGAAAACAAGAATGGCATTGATAAGTATCATTCACCGCTTTCAGCAGTAAACACTAAAATCACACATACCTCTGTAATGAGATTTTTCCCTCGTTGTTACTTATGCTACTCTTGGGACAAAGCATTAGAGGTAACAGGGTAAGCATACTCAAACTGGTACTCCCACCATACCATGGGCATATCATACATATCATATCATATCATGTGATAAAATCCAGATAACTGTTTTAAAAATTCATTCAAGAATAACTTACATAAAGTTTACAGTATAAATGTAAACAAAACGTACAGAAATAATAATTATCAATGAGCAAAAATGGTAGCCCAAGCAGATAATTTCAGAAAGGACAATCCACATACGTGTCTCTATAGTCTTATGTCAAATATCCCGCAACAGAAACAATTACAATATATGACTTAGATATCATAAATATGTTTGAAAACCCAGTTGATTACCCAGTAAGAAAAATTGATCAACTCAAGTAAAATACTGGCTTAAACTCACTGAAATCCGATCCGGTTAATTTGTATGGACGTGTATCTATCTATCGTCGCTCCTGGTGGAGCATAAGGCCAGGCACAGATCTTTCCACTTTGTTCTGTCCATGGCCGCTTGTTCCGCTGCCCTCCAACTTGGCCACTCATCAATCCTCTCTTTCTCTGTAGTTCTCCTCCATGTTTCTTTGGGTCCTCCTCTTCTCCTTTTCCCTCTGGTGCCCACGTCAGTGCTGTATAGACGTAAAGCAAGTTGACTTATTACAAGGAACCGTAGATAACAGAGTTCACGAATATTAAGAATAACGAAATTATTGGACTCTTACACGGTGTCATTGACAAAGAAATGTAAAGATGATGGATAAATCCAAACCACAAGTCCAAAAATCTTGAAACCATAGGACATACAAAATCAGTGAAAATGAAAAACAAATGGAAAATAACAAAATATGTCTACTTGAAGAGCATATGTGAACCCCTGTGATGGAGTCAGATTAGGTGTCCGGGGAGAGTGAGCATCTCCTGCTTGCTAGCAACACCCGTCACATATACCTCGTAGAAAGAGTCAAATCGTGTGAATTCCATATATATTTATATATGGAGAAGTCGAAGTAGGTAACCTTCTAGTATAGAAGGTGTCAAATCTGTGTAAAGTGATCGGAATCGGTCTCAGTCCAGAATATCATTTAAAAGTCTGGATAACGAGATATCATATGGAGTAATAAGAGTCTCGTAACGACCGTAGAACTTCCTCAGTGACGTTGCTAGCCTAGCACATATATAACCCTGGTTGAGCAGCTTAACTGAAAGTCGCCTAGCCCTCAGAACAAAGTCATTGTAATTTGAACATGCTCTGGAATAACGTATTAACTGAGATATGAATACGCCGTATGCGGGCGATGATGGAATGTTGCTACTTATGAAAGGAAAGTTTGTGATAGCGAAATTGAAATCGTCACGTTTGTCATAGAGTGAGGTGTTCAATTGACCATTAATGTCGAAAGACAACATAATATCTAAATACGAAGTAGAATTACTATTTTCTGTGGTTTCTTTGACCTCCAGTTCACTTGGATAGATGATGCTAAGGTAATCCGCGAATGAAGGATTATTAATTGAAAGCAAGTCATCTATATATCTGTAAGTAAAATTGAAGCCAAGAGCCAATTGTTTTTTTCCTTGCGAAAGCAAAGACTGAATGAACTCAGCTTCGTATGAGTAAAGGAATATGTCAGCCAGAAGTGGAGCACAGTTAGTGCCCATTGGAATGCCGACAATTTGTTGAAAAACCTTACCTCCAAACACCACAAAAATCGATAAGAAAGTTCAACATCTGGATGACAGCTGTTTCAGTGTATTTATTTTTGGAATCAGAATTTTCCCTAACAAAGTAAGTTTTATCGTGGCCTATTACTATATATTTGAATTTGCGATAGTAAATGCATTTTGAATAATTTCCGCTAATCTGTCTTTTAATTTCTGATGAGGGATCGTTGTGTATAGAGTCGAAAAGTCAAAAGACTTGATGGAGTGAATTTTAGTAAAACTTTTTGATTTTAGATGTTCTAACACCTCTTTTGAATTTTTAAGGATCCACATTTGATTAATTCCACTAAGATAGGTTTACATATATGCCCATGTATATGGTTATTTTTATCTAATTTTATTGTTTAATTTGATAGATTTAACTTTATGAATTTATATTCCCACCTAAAAGTAAAAAAGGCCTTCGAATTTCAAGGTATGAAATATGCTCCCCCAAAAGCACAGATAAGAAATATAAAGCAATATAAATGACTTTTATCTTTATCTAAGTCACATCTAAGTAGTTTGGACACGTTTAATGTCTACCATATTAATTCTTATCTATATCAAATTTACTATCTACACCTAGACCTATCCTGTTTAAACAATGATACCTTTACTATTTCCCTTTTCCCTTCCTCTTTTGCATTCGTTGGCCATACACCATATATACTGATAATATTCCTTTTAAGCAATGGTGCACTTTATGATTGTTGGTCGTTCTTTCCCCTTCTCCTGGATGTTTCTTTGGCTTTTGTCTGGATCTAAATAGTTTTCGATCATTCACCTTCAAAGCCTCTTAATTCTTTCTTTTCTTTGATTTGTTTTCTTCATTGTTGCCATCCTTTCAGCACTGTTCGCGGCTCAACGTATTATTGTATTCTTTTCCGATGACTGTCAAAAACTCCCTTAATACACTGTGTTTTTCCATCTTAAGTTGGTTTGGTAGAATCTTTCTGTATCCTGCAACATCAGTAAATTGATATTCTGAGGGAGAACAGTTAAAGGCTTCTCTACATTTGATACCTTTACTAGTCTCCCCGGGCTATTCCAGAATAAAATGAATTCCTCTGCACATAACACACCTCATGTCATGAACTACTTCAAATCCAGCTCTGCATAGCCCTCAGTCTTTTTGGAAGCATACCATTTGCTGTGCTTTACGAACTTGTTCGGGTAATGAATCGCATAAACACAATGCACGTAGAGAGTCGTCTATGGTCAAATAGTTCTCATGTGTGTCCTACCACTCGTCTCCCCTCTCTCTTATCTTCTCCTCTATATGCACAGCTTTAACATTGGAATACTTTTTCCTCTGCAGTGTGTCTTTTTCCATTCTGAAACAGCGTTACATGTATCAATTATACCATACGTACTTAGTTTATGCGTCTTACTTCTTGTAAATGTGTAAATTCTATTCCAATTTTCCATACTGAAAGAATATATTTCATATTTTCCGCAAGAATTTTACGATGTGTTTACAATAACACTTTAGTAACATTATCAACAGTGAATACCATGTACAAAGTTTGGGATTTTCTGGTCTTGTTTGGAGGATTTGCTCTTTTATACGGCAACATCTCATCACGACTGACTATTCTCTTAGATACTGAATCATCTAGCAGGATCTCAAACATGGACAGCTGAGAACTTTCAAGATGACATTTGATCCTAACTATACCGGTTTTAACTCATTACATTTACCAAATGTTTGATCCCGTATTTTTAATCTAGTACTCATGTTTTACATCTGAGCAGTAGCAGTTTTTCGTCATATGCACTTTCGTCTTTGTGCGGTTGTCTTCGTAGTGATCTACAGTTTTTGTGAACTGAATTCATTGTCTCTTGCGAAGGAAGCCACTGTTTTACCAGTTGAGATTAGTGGATATATCATGACTTCAAGGGGATGTTCTCACCTCCAATATTGGTATTATCATCATAGGAGGGAATCCCGTGTTGCTGGTCTGTATGCGACAGCTTATGTATGAGAATCGAGTTTTAAGTGACTTCATCTTTTCCTATACTTGCACAAATCATTTGGATAATAGGTCCTCAGTCCAGTTTCAATACTTCTGTATTGATTCGAAATATATGCTTAAAGTTTACATTGAAAAAGCTTGTAAAATATTATGAACTAAGGAGCATATCCCTTATACATACTTGTCCTTAGATCGGCGCTTTGGCTTTTATCTTTATGTCAATTCAGTAATGTAATAAGTTTGCACTTCAAATATTTATACTTTTGATTTCTACAGTTTATGATTTGAGCATCATTAAAGAGACATGGAGTGAGTTTCACTAAAGGTCGTAAGCCGAAATGTAGACGCAGACGTAAACTTTGCTAAGAAATATTTACCTCTTCCCTAAATGTCACATACACCTTTTACAACATTTACAAAGGTAATTACGTATGAACATAGACTTCATGAAAAATTCAATTGACGTACTCGTAAAGTTTACGTCTACGTCTACATTTCGGCTTACGACCTTTAGTGAAACTTCCCCATGGTTTGTAGAAATGTGCATATAGTACATTAAATTAATGCATATGTGCTATTATTTTTGGTCTATTTAACCATTCTGCTAATGCATTGTCCTTTGCTGTGTTTTCCTAATGTGTAATAGAAGACAAAGTTTATTGCAATTTGACAAGTTCTCCATTATCTGAATTGATATGAATCGGAGAACTAATCAACCAAATTTGATTTGTGGTTTACAAGTTTCAATGTAAGATGTTTAATGGATTTCAATGAAATGCTGTATAAGTTGAAATTTGTTATCTTTATTCTAAAGTTTGTCCTGTTGTCAATTATTTCATTATGAATTTTGATAAAATGATTGATTGATTGATTTTTGTTTTACGTCACACCACGAATATTTCACGTATATGGTGACGGCATCTGCCTGATGCGGGGCATACAAATTTTGACCTTTGCAACGGACCCATCCGAAGCAGTGAGGGATCTTTAATGTACCATGCATACCACGACACGGGGCCTCGGTTTTTACTGTCTCATCCGAAAGACATGACACCGGCATGACCAGAGCGGGACTCGAACCCCGGCCTCCCGATCAGGAGTCCGACGCGATACCACTAGGCCACGCCGGCATTTTGATAAAATGATTTACATGTTCTCCCTTTATTTTATTTTATTTATGCTTGTTTTATTTTTCTTTGTTTTAATTAACTTGTATTTCATTTTATGTATATAACTTTTTATTTTATTGAGTTTAACAATGCTGTTTCATACCCCCCCCCCCCAAAAAAAAAAAAAGAAAAAACCCAAAACAAAACAAAAAACCAGATTTATAAAACTATAGAACATATATACCTTTCAACTTAGTTGGTGTGTGTGTGTGTGTGTGAGAGAGAGAGAAAGAGTGAGAGAGAGAAACGTTTATGCGGACGATATAATCCCCTACCCGCCTCCTTTACAAACAAGGAAACCTTGAATGTGCTTGGCAGTATGAAATTTTAATATTGTAATATTAGTTTCTGAAATTCAGTGAAAACATGTTTCAAGTTCCCTTTAATTAATAAGGGTAATTATTAAATAATAACTAAATAAGACTGCATTATAGTTTTTCAATACAGAATTTGGAATGAAATTATAATATTCTTTAGAACTTTTCAAATTCGATTTGCCATTGCTTGCCCCTTTTAGACGCTATCAGACTGTCTCTTTATTTATTGTTATTATTTTTAATTAATACTTGTAAAATGCTTTCAAATTAGTCAGACATATATCAACAAATATATGAACAAGAAAATTAAGTATTCTAAACTGTAAAAATGAAACGGACAAATTTAGGTCAGAAAATCTTGTTTAAACATTTGCTCAGTTAAAAGTAAGTTGGGGCACAATCTGTGCATTTAATATGTAATAATTTTTGTGAGTCTAATCTAGGGTTGAGGCTGTTTTGTATGTGAGACATAGATGCAAGAGAGAGAGAGAGAGTGTGTGTGTGTTATGTATGTATAGGTGTGCGTATGTGTGCTAGTAAGTTCTTCTGACGAAAATTAGGTCTTCACACCCAATCTTAGAAGGAGTTTCTTTTATGAATAGTAATTGCAAACATTTATGCTGTAGACTGTCGTTACAAAGATGTTCATCAGATAACTAACTAGGACAAAAATTGCAGCTGATTGATATTCTATTTTCTCATACATTTACTTCATTTAATATGTTAAAGAATAGAATCTTGAGCTATTTTCAGGTTGTCAAAATTCATTTTCATCACAAATTGAATTGATAAATGATTGTTTTACTTCACACAAAAGCTAAACACAAATGCAATTTAGTATTTTGTTTGTTGTTTAATGGGTACAATTGGATGATTTCACATAAAATGTATGGTGATGTCTACTGTATTGTACTAGAAAGATAAAGTAGCTGGAACAACATTGAGCTGTAGGTACAATGATGGATCTTGCTTTAGACATAGGGGATGTAAGACTTTGTTTTGGTGACAATACAAGGAGTTTTACTACTTTGTTAACCAAAGGTAATACTTTGCTGAATATGTGTAACGCAAAATAACAAAACTGAGATGTTACAAAAGGTCAGTCAGTCACAGTTTGATGAATATAAGTATAAAATAATATAAGCAGATCCAGAAACTAAAATCTCTCAACACTTTATGTTGTCTTGAAATGCAAAGGTAGAAATCAAGCAATCCCATTTATGGTGATCTAAATTTCACAAATAAAAACCCTAATATTCCCTCTCTTAAATCAAATTTTCTATTATTTATTTTTTTTTTTTTTGGAAAAGATCAAATTTAATGTAATTTCTATTCTCAGACATTCAATCTTCTTATACGATATCCGTCCAATAGAATCATCTATACAACTCTCTAAACGTCTGTCATCAGCTTGTACTTTTTTGTCATCAATTCAAATAAACACAGATGAATTCCATGATTTCTTGAGACAAAGTGTCATTTCTGTGTCGTCTCGATCTCTTTGTCTAACCAATGTAAATTGTATCACCTTGTCTTTATCAATAACTCTAATTAATATTGCAGTCGCTTGCAATAGCGCTTACACCTCATTTCATCTTTGCCACTCGGGTATCGTCGCACTGTGTGCTCCACTCAAACCGCGGAGAGTTCTGAAAATTAGAGAAATTACAGGCAAATAACGTAAGGTATTCTGGCTTATAACCTGAGAACGAGAGTGTGTAGAGACATTGAATTCTTTTATGTGGAATGACTACGCAAACAGTTTAACTTTTTAAATTAGGTGATAAGACTGAAAATGAAAACAGATGTTCACAGCTATGTGATGAAAAAATTATATGTGGTGGGAAAGAACTTCTCTTTATTTTAAAGCTGAATTTAGAAAAGAAAACGAAAATTAGAAAAACTGGCAATAGAAATCTTGAAGTCTATTCGTGTAATAATAATGACATAATTATTTCATTCGTCTCGTCATAGTAAAAGCAATGCATTGCCATATTAAAAGGAGCACTGTACTATTTTCTTAAAAGTATTAACAAGTTTCTCAAGACGAAAAGTCATAAATATATCCACACTAAACATGTTATGGAATAAGCTAATATCAAAAATATGTTAGGCGACGTCAACATAAATAAACCGTGCAATGCCCGTCTTTAAGCGAGCCCAGATTCTTGATCTATAGGGGTCCCGACTAGCAGTCAGAGGGGACGAGACTCTGGATCTTGTTTCCTCTGAAAAGGTTTGGACAAGGCTCGTCATAAAGTCCCCACCGCTCTGATAGTTAGCGTGCAGTGTTCCAGTAAAAGTCTGTAAGATGGACCCAATACACGACATATGATCTTTGTGATGATGTTGGAGTCATATTGTCGATGTCGGAGGCGTTTAAGATGAAGTTCAATCGAGGTGAAAGATTAACCCATCTATAAATCGAAATGTGTTACAGTAAGTATACTATGTTATATATCAAAATGTTTGTATTGACCTGATCATTATATTACATGTAGTAACTAAAATTGAATACTCTGCATTTTTCTAATGAGGGAAACATGAATTTTTTTTTATAAACAGTTCAATACTTTCACAAGCCAACTTCTTATTTAGCTTCAACACTTGTACTAGCCAATGTCTCATTCAGCTTCATTGGGCATCTATAAAGTGCATGCAATATACAGATGTTTGTTCACATACGGTTTTAATGGGTTAATAACACAATAACCGAGTAAAGGACTTTCACTTTCAGAATTGCCACGTATGATAATAATGTGTCTAAAGTTATGTTTAAGCCGATGTGGCCTATTGGACGAGGTGCGCGGCTCGTGATCTAGAGGTCCCGGGTTCGATTACCACCCTGGGCACACAGGTGTTCTGTTTTTCGGATGAGACAATAAAACTGAGGTCCCGTGTCACGGTAGGCGTGGCATGTAAAAGATCCCTCACTACTTCGGTTGGGTCTGTTGCAAAGGTAGAAATAACTATGCAATGCATCAGGCAGATGCCGTCACCATATACGTGAAATATTCGTGGGGTGACGTAAAACAATAATCAATCAATCAAAGTTACGTTCAGATAGTAAACTGTTGAAATTCACATCTTGTTTGCACTACATAGATACTCAATGAACACCATTTCATTATCTTTTTAACAAATAAGGCATTTCTGGAAGCAGTGAACTTTTGGGTTTTTTGTGATTGATGTTTTCCACAAATTTTACAGTTTTGCATGAACAAACATGACATTTGTTATGGCAAGTGGACAAACATTTTGATAAATAACACTATATATATAGTTCTTTACAAATATATGTCATTATAGGATTGTAAAATTGTATTTCTATTAGCATAACTTTATTATGAAATTATCGTTACCTATGATACTCCCTAGATTGTACACTAGATCATTGAAGAAATTGGGATGAGAAATTACGCAGGATATGTATTGTTGAAAAGTCACATTTCCGAATTTAGATAAAATATATGAATAAGATCTGTAAACTTTACCAAAAGTTTACCAGAAGTTTATGATATCTAGAGGAAACTTTGAGAAACTGAAAACATTCACTTTTTTAATAATTTGTCGCTATTTTAATATTTCTGCTTAAAAATATCCTTGGCAAATGAAAAAATAAACAAAACAAATGGAATAGTAATATGTTTTTAAATTTCATATTGTTTTATAATTTTGTGTGTTTATGTAACGCCATATACCAGACATAAAGACTTCATTCATATAGTGTCAACATCAAACCGAAGCAATATACAGATATTTCGACCTTTGCAGAGGACCTATCATCATTGAGAAATCTGTTAAGTGTCAGCGATTATCGTGTCGTGGAACTTTTCCTTTTTTATGTCTCATCCGACTAACTGCACAGCACGGAACAGGCTAAACGACACAGCACGGAATAGACTAAACGACACAGCACGGAACAGGCTAAACGACACAGCACGGAACAGGCTAAACGACACAGCACGGACCAGACTAAACAACACAGCACGGAACAGGCTAAACGACACAGCACGGAACAGGCTAAACGACACAGCACGGAACAGGCTAAACAACACAGCACAGAACAGGCTAAATGACACAGCACGGACCAGACTAAACAACACAGCACGGAACAGGCTAAACGACACAGCACGGAACAGGCTAAACGACACAGCAAGGAAAAGGCTAAACGACACAGCACGGAACAGGATGAATGACACAGCATGAAACAGGCTAAATGACACGGCACAGAACAGGCTATACGACACAGCACGGAACAGGCTAAACGACACAGCACGGAACAGGATGAATGACACAGCATGAAACAGGCTAAACGACACAGCACAGAACAGGCTAAACGACACAGCACACAACAAGCTAAACGACACAGCACGGAACAGACTGAACGACACAGCACGGAACAGGCTAAACGACACAGCACGGAACAGGCTAAACGACACAGCACGGGACAGGCTAAATGACACAGCACGGAACAGGCTAAACGACACAGCACGGAGCAGGCTAAACGACACAGCATGGAGCAGGCTAAACGACGCAGCATGGAACAGGCTAAACGACACAGCAATGAACAGGCTAAACGACACAGCAAGGAACAGGCTTAACGACACAGCACGGAACAGGCTAAACGACACAGCACGGATCAGGCTAAACGACACAGCAAGGAACAGGCTAAACGACACAGCAAGGAACAGGCTAAACAACACAACACGGAACAGGCTAAACGACATAGCACAGAACAGGCTAAACAACACAGCACGGAACAGGCTAAATGACACACTCCGGAACAGGCTAAACGACACAGGTTAAATTTTACATCTTGTATATTTTTATTTCATTCTATTTACTTTTTCTACGGTACGAACCATAAATCAGTCCATGAACAAATTATTTTGCATGACGTGTGACCGTCACCATCGTGATTGTTGTGTAATCAGGGAATTTAATGTATGTCTTAATTCAGATTAAGGAATGTAATTGAATTACATGTGTGGTTAGCTAAGTAGGAGACGCTAACTCCCCCGGGCACCTGATCTCACTTATGAATTCAGGAGTCCGTGAATGTCCACTGTAGTACATTGTTGTTGGTGTCATTGTCATGTGACACCAGTTACTTTCGTATTTTTCACTTTAAGTATGATTTACACTTTACACTAGTCAGAACTTAACCGGACATAACGGGTAAATTCCTTCGAACCGACACTTTTGTATAACATTAAATCAATACCTTATCACTCGATGACGGTGAAAAAAAACGAGTACAAAAGTAGGGCTTTGCTATGAAAAGAGGACGAAAAATTTGATGTACATTTATTAGTTCATAATTTCCCTTCCATGGATTTTTACTACAAATGATAATCAATTTAACTTACAATGACTGACATTGTACTAACTAGGACGCTCGACACTCTAACTCTTAAGATTGTTTGTGTAGTTTTGGATTTGTTTCACTAAAGCAATGTGAATTATAAAGTTCTAAGTGTAAAACAGTTAATGGTATTGATTTAATTTATATCCCAATGGGAATGGTATTAGATATGGTATGATTAAACCACTCCTTCGCAAACAATTTCAGGGACAGATATTTTTATATTGAGTAACAAAGTAAAAGCGTATAAGGAAAACCTTACAATTATAGCGAAACAATGTTTATATTTTGCATTCAAGATGCATTTGTATTTAAATCGGAATCAAAATAGAAGTACATGTAGACCTCTAATTCTATATTAACTCTAAAGTTTCATTATCATGTAAAATCAATTATCTTTATTATTTTCATTACATTTCCAAACACGGTATATTGTAATAATTTAGTTATACTTCAAAAGTTCAGAACACCTTTAAAAACCTAAAATAATTTACAGTATGGATCAGATTATGCCACACCTGAAAGATAAGTAAAAATCATAATTATATCATCTGTGCAAGTTAAACACACGGGGGTTAATGAGATTTGTTATTTATTTGGAATCATTTTAGATCATTTTTCCTGGAAATATGATTAATTTCTCTCGAGATAATTAATAAAAACGTGTCCACTTTCATCAGTGTGATATTTTATCGTCTCGACTTCAGATATTGAACGATATGGAGATTAGGTTATTATTATCATATTGATCATAAAAGCAGTTCAACAAGCGTAAAGTTTCTTTGAAAGTTACGTTAATGCTGTGAGATTCTCTATACATTACAATGAAATAATCAATGAACAGAATTCAAATGTGAAATGTGAGAGTACTTCATCCTCGGATGGACTTCGGCTCGTACTTTTAGGTCAGTTTATAATTTGAGCATCATAAAGAAGCATCAGTTGTCGAAATGCCCATATGGTGCACTAAATTAATTTGTGAATTAATGTATGATACGATAGCTTTATTACAGGAGTTTTCCTATAATGTTAAAGGCTAAGATAATGAACGGTTTTCACTTAGGTACATTCAATATTCCGGACGAAATAGAGATATTAGCTATCGTGAACCCACGGAAGTACTAGATGCGGGATCAATTGTCCTGAAGGAGTAACGTCGCCAGCCGACCGGTCACCCCCGCCATAATGCCATAGAATAATATGACATTGTATAACTCCAAGTAAATAGTCTTGTATAACTCCAAGTAATTAAACGCTGACGGTATAACCGTCACCACAATCGGTACATAGTCTTGTATAAGGCCTAGTACTTAGATGTTGACGGTATAACCGTAACCACAATCGGTACATAGTCTTGCATAACGCCTAGTAATTAGATGCTGACGGTATAACCGTCACCACAATCGGTACAAAGTCTTGTATAACTCCAAGTAATTAGATCCTGACGGTATAACCGTCACCACAATCAGTACATAGTCTTGTATAACGCCTAGTAATTAGATGCTGACGGTTTAACCGTCACCACAATCGGTACATAGTCTTGTGTAACGCCTAGTACTTAGATGCTGACGGTATAACCGTCACCACAATCGGTACAAAGTCTTGTATAACTCCAAGTAATTAGATCCTGACGGTATAACCGTCACCACAATCGGTACATAGTCTTGTATAACTCCATGTAATCAGATACTGACGGTATAACCGTCACCACAATCGGTACAAAGTCTTGTATAACTCCAAGTAATTAAATGCTGACGGTATAACCGTCACCACAATCGGTACATAGTCTTGCATAACGCCTAGTAATTAGATGCTAACGGCATAACCGTCACCACAATCGGTACATAGACTTGTATAACACCTAGTAATTAGATGCTGACGGTATAACCGTCACTACAATCGGTACATAGTCTTGTGTAACGCCTAGTAATTAGATGTTGACGGTATAACCGTCACCACAATCGGTACATAGTCTTGTGTAACGCCTAGTACTTAGATGCTGACAGTATAACCGTCACTACAATCGGTACATAGTCTTGCATAACGCCTAGTAATTAGATGCTGACGGTATAACCGTCACCACAATCGGTACAAAGTCTTGTATAACTCCAAGTAATTAGATCCTGACGGTATAACCGTCACCACAATCAGTACATAGTCTTGTATAACGCCTAGTAATTAGATGCTGACGGTATAACCGTCACCATAATCGGTACATAGTGTTGTGTAACGCCTAGTACTTAGATGCTGACGGTATAACCGTCACCACAATCGGTACATAGTCTTGAATAACTCCTAGTAATTAGATGCTGACGGTATAACCGTCACCACAATCGGTACAAAGTCTTGTATAACTCCAAGTAATTAGATCCTGACGGTATAACCGTCACCACAATTAGTATATAGTCTTATATAACTCCTAGTAATTAGATGCTGACGGTATAACCGTCACCACAATCGGTACATAGTTTTGTATAACGCCTAGTAATTAGATCCTGACGGTATTAACTCCTAGTAATTAGATGCTGGCGGTATAACCGTCTTCACAATCGGTACATAGTCTTGTATAACTCCTAGTAATTAGATGCTGACGGTATAACCGTCTCCACAATCGGTACATAGTCTTGTGTAACGCCTAGTAATTAGATGCTGACGGTATAACCGTCTCCACAATCGGTACATAGTCTTGTATAACGCCTAGTAATTAGATCCTGACGGTATTAACTACTAGTAATTAGATGCTGACTGTATAACCGTCACCACAATCGGTACATAGTCTTGTATAACTCCTAGTAATTAGATGCTGACGGTATAACCGTCACCACAATCGGTACATAGTCTTGTATAGCGCCAAGTAATTAGATGCTGGCGGTATAACCGTCAACACAATCGGTACATAGCCTAGTATAACTCCTAGAAATTAGATACTGACGGTGTCACCACAATCAGTACATAGTCTTGTATAACTCCTAGTAATTAGATGCTGACGGTATAACCGTCACCACAATCGGTACAAAGTCTTGTATAACGCCTAGTAATTAGCTGCTGACGGTATAATCGTCACCACAATCAGTACATAGTCTTCTATAACGCCTAGTAATTAGATGCTGACGGTATAACCGTCACCACAATCAGTACATAGTCTTGTATAACTCCTAGTAATTAGATACTGACGGTATAACCGCCATCACAATCGGTACATAGTCTTGATATGTAAAGTGATGTGATATTGCGTTGTCACAGAACAAACAGTTTAATAAGGATTATACAATCAAATGTGGAAGTAAGCATGTCAGACCATGTTTGTTGATAAGCGTAAAGAAGGTCTTTTAATAGGGCTGTAAAATATGCGGAATGCAGACCTGAAACGGAGTTTTGGTGTCCTTGTTACCTTTTACTCAGTAGCTTGATTTGATATAATTATGGAGGAACCGTAGTATGAAGTAGCTCTGGGATATCGGATCAATTGCGAATATAGACAAACACGTGATAGAGGAATGTTAGTACATGTATTTGAAAAGTTAACATGAAGAATATAGAAGCTGCCACTATTGTCATATTATGAAGTAATACGTTTGCGTAGGTCATGAATACCGATGGTTTGATTCCGATACGGAATACATATAGATATTTTCCATCAGAATGCCCAGCATATTCTAGCACATTTTTATTTCATCTTCAGAGTACTTTATCCATGAATCTCAGTTATCTCTAAGAAAGAAAGATCCTTTTTTAGGAAAGAAGCACTTCTCAAGGATGCAAAATCATCATGAGGGATAGTAAATAGTAGAAAAGTCATGAGACTTAATAATATTTTGCCGCGTTTCGTAGAATAGCGGGAAAATTTTGTATTAATGTTCTGAAGTTCCGAATGTAATTATCTTGTTCTGGTCTTGTCATTGGCATTAGCCGATTAAAAGTAAGGAATTACAGTGGTCAGTTTAAAGTCATTTAATGTTGTCATTCTCTAGCCACCTTGCGCATATAACACAAGTTTTAAAAGAGACGCCGAAACGAAGAAATTGATTCAGGCAGAAATTCAAAATACTCGTATGGATTCTCAGAACACATGATGACTGAAATGCGGAATCTAATTTAAAATGAAATGGGAAAATTTCAGAAATCAAGTACTGGCGGAGAAGCAGATATATAAATAGGGGAATCGTTATCGGACGATGCTTTAGTTGTAGGGACAAAGGTCATTGGAAAAAGAAGTGTCTGAAGGACCTCAAAGTTAAGCTATGAATATAATATTTTGCATTTTCAATCAAGTTTTGAGCAGTCTTCATTACATAAAATACATGTCTTAGGATCATTCAAGCATGAGATATGCGAAAGATAAAAAGAGCGTGTTCGTTCAGGGTTGGTCAGGCGTATCATATGAGGGGAGATCTGAAAAATTTAAATCGACAGTTGGCAGTTTATATGAATCTGTTGATGAATGGGTCAAAATAGGTGCTAATGATTACATTATAAAAGTGATAAAACAAGGTTATATGTTACCATTTAAAAATGATCCAGAGAAGCTATTTTTGAAAAATAATAAATCTGCAGTTCAAAATCCTGGTTTTGTAACTGAAGTAGTTAATAATTTGTTATCTAAAGGTTGTGTAGTTGAAGTTTTAGGTGTACCATATGTAGTTAATCCTCTTACAGTAGCGAAAAATAAATCCCCCTTTAGTTAAAAAGGAGAAGCCCGGACAAGCTTTTCCGACCCCACCCATTTCCCCCACCCCAGAGGCCTGACCCCAACTTTGAAACCCACATGCACAACTACAAACCACATCCTTTCATATGACACCATCAAAACCTTTGTTTCCCTTTTACTCAAGGAGGAGAAGCCCCGACAAGCTTTGCCGACCCCTCCCATTTTCCCCCACCCCAGGGGCCTGATTCCAACTTTGAAACCCACATGCACAACTACAAGCCACATTCTTTCATATGACACCATCAAAACTTGTTCCTCCTTTAGTTAGGGAGGAGAAGTCCGGACAAGCTTTTTCGATCCCACTCATTGTCCCCCACCCCAGAGGCCTGACCCCAACTTTGAAACCCACATGCACAACTACAAACCACATCATTTCATATGACACCATCAAAACCTTTGTTTCCCCTTTACTCAAGGAGGAGAAGCCCCGACAAGCTTTTCCGACCCCGCCTATTTTCCCCCACTCCAGGGGCCTGATTCCAACTTTGAAACTCACATGCACAACTACAAGTCACATCCTTTCATATGACACCATCAAAAGTTTTGTTCCCCCTTTAGTTAAGGAGGAGAAACCCGGACAAGTTTCTCCGACCTCGCCCATTTTCCCCCACCCCAGGGGCCTGATTCCAACCTTGAAACCCACATGCACAACTACAAGTCACACTTTTTTATATAACACCATCAAAACTTTTGTTCTTCCTTTAAACAAGGAGGAGAAGCCCAAACAAGCTTTTTCATCCCCGCCCATTCCCCCCACCCCCCACCCCAGGGGTCTGACCCCAACTTTGAAACTCACATGCACAACTACAAGCCACTCTTTCATATGACACTATCAAAACTTTTGTTCCCCCTTTAGGTAAGGAGTAGAAGCCCGGACAATGACGGACGGACAGACGGACGGACGACAGCGGTGTAGCATAAGACGCCCACATTATAAATGCGGGCGTATAAAAAGTGAAATATAAATTCACTATTCTTTTCCGACCTGTACTATATATTTCATGAATTATTTTATGATTTGTCTCAATAAAATAGCTACAAGAATTCCTTAATTTCAGCATAAATTTTATAAGACACTCTGTATTGAAAAATACAGTGGTATAATACGACTACAAATTGATGTATTTCAATGTGAAGATAATAAAGTCACATTGGCGTTACTTTCCAATTACACATCATGAACAGTCTTATTTCTGCTTTATGGTATAAATGAGAAAACAGAAAAAATGATATTAAGTTCTGATAACATCTTTTAACATAAAATGAAATGATGGAAACGATATTCTGTCATTATGAAATAGATGTAAGCTATTTGATTCAGGCATTGCGCAGGATTGATTTCTGATTAAGGAAAACAAGAGCTCTGTATTAAAAATACAATTATGATCGTGGTCTAGGGATCAAGGTACGGTTTTTGTAATCCCTGATTCAACTTAAGAGGATTAATTCTAACACGTAAAAATGGAAAAAGATGCAAAGGATTTACATTTATGGTTTTGTTTAAATATATATATATATATATATATTTAAGGTCTTGTTTTGTTTTGTTGTGTACGTTGTGTTGTAAGAAAATATATATATATATATATATATATATATATATATATATATATTATATATATATATATATATATATATATATATATATATATATATATATATATATATATATAAAATCACAAAAAAGGAAATTGTAACAAAATTCACTATTCATAAGTATCGGATCAACCTCAATGAAGGTTAATGCAAATCGCTCGAGAAAAAGGGGTCAATATAAAAGCACAGATTTCCTATTAGATAGCGCATAGAGAAACGCTCAATATGTAGCCAATTGAAGAAACCAGTTTTTATTAGACTAGTGCTTTGTATATCTTTTCTATCTTTCTTTCCGTGTCTTTATATTTGTGTGAGTGTTTGTGTGTGTCCTGAAGAAGAATCAGATTGGTTCGAAAATTTGGCAATTTTTTAATTGTTTTAGTATCGTTATCGCTTACCTGTGCTTATATATATATATTAAAGCACAAAAAAGGAAATTGTAACAACATTCACTATTCATAAGTATCGGATCAACCTCAATGAAGGTTAATGCAAATCGCTCGAGACAAAGGGGTCCATATAAAAGCACAGGTAAGCGATAACGATACTAAAACAATTAAAAAATTGCCAAATTTTCGAAGCAATCCGCTTCTTCTTCAGGACACACACAAACACTCACACAAACATAAAGACACGAAAAGAAAGATAGAAAATATATACAAAGCACTAGTCTAATAAAAACTGGTTTCTTCCATTGGCTACATATTGAGCGTTTCTCTATGCGCTATCTAATAGGAAATGAGCCAAACACAAGCCGACAGCTTGCTTACAGGTCAAGTGGCGCCCCCTAAAATGTATTTGCATTGACCTACTGAAGGTAATTAGACTAGGTGATAAGAAGTTATAGATAGAAGGACAAAGAAAATAAATAACAGAAATAAATGGGAGTGAAAAACAAATAAGTGATAAAATAAGTAAGTACAAATAAAAAAACAAAAAACAAAAAACAAAACAAAAAAAAAAGAAAAAGAAAACAAAACAAAAACGAAGAAAAAACAAAAACAAAAACAAAAACAAAAAAATAAAAAAAAAAAAATAAAAAAAAAATACTGTCAAGACAAGTTGTAATATTGGATGGCGAGTTACATGACAAGTATAAAGACACGGATTTCTATCGTCTTTCCATACCAAACCCTACCCAAAAATGGGCATCTCCACAAAAGATACGGTGTTTGGGACAAACAGACGCAGACTGCTCTATTTCATAATATAGGATGCTGGTGTCAATACTTCTTGTTCATCAAAAGGACATCTGACACTTTGTTTAGACCGCTTGGTTCTATAGTGTGAAGCCTATGTTGCCAAAAGCCCTCTTTCGCCACTCGGTCATCTACTGTCCACATCGCACTATGGTCATTGGCCACAACAATCATGTCCTCCCAAGAATGGTTGTCCATGTTAAAATGCTTGGCTACTGGC